>RJWH01004791.1:0-95731 GCA_004363575.1 Solenodon paradoxus | reverse complement strand
GATGGATTCATGAAGGTCCTCCTACTGAGTCCTTAACCATCACCATCCCCTCAGCTATTTCTCTCCTGTGCCCCAGGACACCAGTCCCCAGCTTGAACAGGAGTAGGGAAGGGGGCAGGCAGACCTCAGAAACCTGGATACCTTTTCCGAACACGAAAAGCTCAAAACACAAAAAGGGGGAAGCTCAGAGAGATCTTGTTTCTCCCAGTGAATGTCCCCCAACCCCCCTCCACTGCAACTCAGCAGGAGGGTTCCTTTCCAGCTGTGGAACTGCACAGCTATCTCTAGTTAGAGACCCTAGAGAGCAATTAGGTCACTCCCATGAGCCCTTATGATGGGCTACCCCAAGGCAGCTTTCAGCTCTCCTGGCTCAAGAGAGTATTTCCAGCCTCCACCTCTATAAGGGGAGCTAAGCACTCCACAACCTTTCCCCCTAGGCCCAGCAGGCCAGGGCTCCCAAACAATTTTGAGTCCCTAGTGTTAAAGGTGCACTGCACCCAGCTTGGCTTCTGGGTAAGGGAGAAATTCCTGCCAATTCCTTTCCTTGTACTGAGGCAGAGCCCTCTATCCCAACCCTAGTTTAACCACCCAACTGACCAGTAAATGGATCCTACCTTAACCCAAGAGAAGAGAACTAAAGAAGTTGTTTTCTCCCAATACAAGGCTAAGAGATGCACTGTCCCTGAACCTAAAAGGTCAAGCCAGATAGAAGTGGGGTGGTTAGCAGGGAGTCTGGCAAGAATGGACAGGAAGGGACTCCAGATACAGGAAAGCACCGACAGGGCAGGCCAAGCAACCCTCACCCCAGTTTCCCACTAAGTAGGGGTGTCCACACATTTGCCAGGACCTCCAGAAAACAGAAAAGGAAAACTAATTTGACCCTGGTCTCCAATTCCAGTCCTGGATGCCAAAAGAGAAAAAGGTCCAGAGGTCATCACAGCTGCCCCAGTGACTCTCCACGAGCAGACCAGAAACCACTGAGCCACCGCCCTGAAAGAGGTGTGTGTGTGTGTGTGTGTGTGTGTGTGCGCGCGCGCGTATATTCGCGCGCGCGCGTGTTGGGGGGGGAAACTGTTGTTTAGAGGAAGGAAGAGAAAGAAAAGAAAGGATCTCCTCCATATAGCTGCCTCCCCAACCCCTTGGGGAAAAGCTAAACACAGCTCCTCAGTCTGAGGGACACAGGGTGGCGGGGGATGGGACCCTCCTGAGCAAGAATCCTCCACTCCCCACCCACCTCCTTCGCCGGATCTACAGACACTATTTGCTCCGGCTGGCCCTCAAAGCTCTACAGCCAGCTCCACTGGACCCCCGACAGGCGCTGGATCGAAACCACCCCACCCCCCAAAAAACCCTCTCCCACTCCGCCCCTCTCCACCCGCCGCCTTTGTGAGCCTGGGAGCAGCGCCCGCCCTTCCACGGCCCCGGCAGGGGAAAATGGGGTGGGGGGGATGGCTAGGAGAGACAGCAAAACGAAAAGCTAGGGAGGCAAACAGGGAAGAAAGAGAAATGAAAATGGGAGAAGCCGATATGGGGATACAGGCGCTGCCACTCGCCCCAAGCGCGGAGTCCCGCGCTGCGTTCCCTGCACAGCAAACAAACCCGGAACCTGCGTTCCGGCCTCGTCTCCCGTCCGGTCAAGCTCGCCCCCCACCCTACCCCCAGTGGTTCTTTTCTCCACATTCCCAGGATCCCTGGAGTTGGGTGCATTCTCTCCCCCCACCCAGCTCTCCGGTGCGCTCTCGGGAGCTGGGATTCTCAGCTTCGCCTAGCGCGACCCTCTCTACTTGATCCGGAATGTGCCGGGGTTCACTACCCAACCAAGCGCCCCCACCCCACCCCGCCGCACCCTGCCCCGCCCGCCTGCTGGAAAACCAGAGACAAAATGGGGCGCCGCTCCTCCTCCAAACACCTCCCCACACGGACTCCAAGGCGCGCGGCCTCACCCGGGAGGAGTGGCTCCCACCCCGCAGGGACCAGAGCAGATAAGTTACTCACTTGGGGTTGAGGGAGCTCCAAGACACGGGCTCCAGGTTCTTGGCCAGCGGCGTGGCGAGCCGGCACAGTGCCAACACGACCATCGCCACAAGCCACTTGCCGAGCCAACGGTGCCCAGGCCGGGCCATCTTCCTGGGAGCAAGCTGCACTTCGGGCTCCCCTGGCGCCTCCTCAGTAAAGCTCTCCTCGTCTTCTCGTGCCGCGTTGCGCTCCCAGCCGCTCAGGCGCCCATCCTCCGCCTCTGCCGGCCTTGAAGTGCTCCCCTCCCGCCGGCTCCGGTGTCGCTCTCCTCCGCCCAGCCGGCCAGGAGGACTCACTGGGCAGCCGCCCCCAACCCGGGCATGGGTTGCAGCCTCCGCAGGCTCGCTTCCCTGGCCTCTCGGCCGCACGAGGCGCGACGGGGGCTCTACGCCCCCGGGTGATCCCGCCCGATTCCACTCGGCTCCCCGAGATTGTTCGAGACTGCGCGCCCTCTCCCCGCCTGGGTCTCCCCACTGAGGACTCGGTGATCGCTCTGATGCCTCGACCGTCCCAGGACTGGCGCCCCTGGGAAGAAGTGGGAGTCTCCCCACAACACCAGCTTGTTCCGGGGGCTCCCCACTGGGTCGCCCAGGCTTGGGCTCCGTTCCTCCAGGCCACACTGGGACTCCGGGCTGTGCGCTCCCCTACAGCTTCCACTTCAGCGCGGTCCCCGCTCAGGATACTTAGAAAAGCAGGGAGACGCTGTCGAGCGAGGTAGTCCCATCAGTTTGCACCGCTGAAGCCTCAGCCGGGTAGCCCGGCAGCCCGGTCGCGGAGTCCTCGCTCTCCGGCTATTGCGCGCTAGGGTCTACGACCAGTGCGAACCTCATACACCCACTGCTGGCCAGCGCGCATAGACTCCCTGCAGGGCCGCTGAGCTGTCTACTCCCCCTGCTCAGGCGAACGCAAGGCCAACCCTATTCATCTTAGCCAATAGCAAGCTTCATCACGGGGTCCTTGCCCCATGCCACGCCCACAGAACAGGAAGGGGGCGGGGTTTCAGGGAGCTCTTAAGGACGCCACGCTCGCGATGGCACCAAGCTGAGTGTGCGGCTCGTGCGGTTAGGGTGGGTCCGGCTAGTCCCGTTTCCCAGCGCGCTCAGCCGGTGGGAAGTTGGCGCTCCTCTAGAGCTGTCGGTCTGCTCTCCTTCCTTCATTCCTGGTCAACATTCCGGCCCGCTGACCTGGGTCAGATAGGCCCAGTAGCCAATATCCCGGAAAAGTACATCCATTCCCTTTTTTCACATAGGAATCCTGAAGTCTTGCTCTGTGCCCACCTCTGTGACAAGGGTAGCCCGTTCGCTCCTGGTCCTGTCTCACGTAGGAGTCTTGTGGGCCTTTCTCTTTTCGTCTTCACAATGCAATGCCCGCTTGCACATGAACCCTGAGTATACAAACGGATAGTGGTGGCTGGTGGAGACTCAGAAGAGTCAAGTAGGGCATCTAAGGGCAGATGAGTTCTTCGCCCCGGAGGAGGAGCAGACCTTAAGAATATCAGCTTTCGGGGAGAGACTTGTGGCATCCCAGGAGCCCAGATTTAGAGTATTGTCCTATCTGAAGAAGCGGGATGAGAGGACACCTCCATAAAAGAAAGACACCTCTAGGGCAAAGAGTGAAAGGTGTAAGGCAGGCGCGTTTTGAAAAAGCCGAAGTGGGCGTCCTGGTCCTAAGATACCGGACTCCAAGCCCTCCCGGCAATGCCATCTAAGTCTTTGTCTCCCGATCCAGGCCCATTCTCCCCGCCCTTCCTCGCTTCCTTGCTTATAACTTTGGCTCCATCCCATAGCTCAACCCTTGGGGTCCAACCCGCTCTCTGATCGGACCCTAGCAGACACACCCACGTGCTAATGTCTCCCCCTACTGGTCATCCATAGCACTGCCTGCGCCTAGGACAAGCAGAGCTCCCACCCCAAAGGGCGGGAGCTTGGCACACACAAGCCTGGCACACGTGCTTCAACACCAGACCTGAAATAGGGTTGATGGCCTTGGCAAGAACCGCGGCCAGATATGGGAGGGAAGGGAAAGCACAACGGTGGGGGGTAGATCTGGGTTTGAGGTTGCCAAGGATATAAAATCTCCCGGCTGCTTCTTTATGGAGATAATTAGGTGAGCAGCATTCCAAGTGCTCTACCATTTACACACTTTCATGTTCTTATCTCGATGAAGTAGGATGAACCATTGAGCTTCTCATTGGATCCTGTGATGATCTCTTTGGCTGTAGAATGTACTTCTATTGGAGGGGTGGATGAAAAGGGAAAAGTTGGGCCCTTCCCACTTTCGGGGAGAGGACCAGGAAGATGAGAGGGATCTGGGTAGACCTGGGAGAGGAGACTGCTGTATAGGAATTCTCAACTCCCTGATGAGCCCCATAATGGGGTGTGAGCAAGGAGAACATCGGTTTGAAAGGAGAACAACGTTCAAGCAGTTTAGTTTATATATCAAAACCAAGTGGGTATCAAAACCTGAGTATGGACAGCAGCTTGCCACTACCCCAGTACCTACTGTGTGCCAAGACCATGTGAAATGCATTTCCTTTCATGGTCCTTTCCACCGAAGGGTGAAACTTAGGCTGAGGCAGGAGAGGTGACTCATGTGAGATCACGTGGGTAGAAGTGGGATTTGACCCCAAGCTTACCTGTCTCCAAAGCCGATGCCTATTGCCCTGTATCATATGACGTGCCACATTTCCTGTCCCTTCTTGCATGCTTGCTTCCTTAGTTCATTCCTGGTTAAGAGCTGCTTCTTGCTGGGAAATCGGCAGCCTTCAGGATGGCAAGATTCTACTCTTCACTCACACTTTATGAGGACTTGCAAAGCTATCTTCCTTCCTGACTCCAAGGTCCCAGCTAAAATTACCACTGCCAACCCCAGAATCAATCATGATTCCACTGCCAACATGCCCGGTGCCCCTCGGGAGTCCACATGGGGGAGATGAGGCCATGCTGCCAGACTTGGGAAAACTGGGAAGACAGAAGCAACTCCTGAGTATGCCAATACCTAACCCCTGGGCAGAGGAAAAAGTCTGTATGTCTAGGTCTGCTCCGCTTGCTGGTACCCTTGTCACAGCACAGCCTTTTTCTACTTCAGCCTTTCTACAGGGGCCTCCAGAGCAGTGCTGAGTCTATTCTCTGCCACACCAGGGCCAATGAATCTGACCCCAACCTCCTGCCCTGCCCTAGCAGGGTCTCATATGTAGTGATTCAGGACCCTGAGTTAGGGAAAAATTACTCCCCAGAGGAGCCTGAGAGGAAGTCAGGATCTGTGAGGGATGTTGGACTTCTCCTACCCCAACCCTGTCTACTCCCTGACAGTCACACCCCTCCCCCAGCCTCCCAGATCAGTGTCGTGAAATGCACATACACATGCGCGCGTGCGCACACACACACACTCCTCAGGGTTCAAGCCCACCAGTATTTCCTGAGCACTGATTCTGTGCTGGCCTTGCCTTCAAGGAGCTCCAAGCTGACAAAAATCAGTATGCAGAGGTTTCCCAGACCCAGGAATACAGAAGAACACCTGGCAGCTGCAGGAGGCCTCAGGGATCATCTACAAGACTGCTTCTCCTGAGCTCAGCTTCCCACACCTATGGGAGGCAGGGAGATATGGACTTCAGAGCTGCAGATGTCACTGCCTATCACAGCTCCTTGGACAAATCACTGCACCTCCGTGGACTTCAGTTAACTGTTCTATAGCCAAGAGCTCATTCCTTCTTCACAGAGCTGTGATGAGGGGTGAATGAGATAATCCACAGAAAGACTCAGCATCTTGCCTGACCCACCACAGTGCTTACTAAATGGAAACTATTATTCTTTCACAGAGCCTCCCACAGAGACACCCTCATTCCCAGTCACACACGTTCACACCTGTTCACCCATATGCTCATTGTGCCACACACCTTTATAGCTCCTCTCATGTTCTCTCACACATATACATATTCATACACATATCCTTGGTCTTTCTTACCTATCCATTCATGCAGCCTCAGATGGCAGGCCTGGCTCCTTTCTTGGTGGACTTAGAGTCTACCTCCCAATTTTCTTCTGTCACTGTCACACACACACATGTATGAACATACATGCAGCTCCTCTTGTTTTCCAGGCCCTTATCCTTGACCTCTTTTTGCCTGCCTTGCACTCTGAGACAAGACAGGTAAACTAACTCACTAAAGGCACACAACCCAGAAGTGGAAATGTCAAGATTCAAACTCAGGCCTTCTGGCTGAACAACTTGAACTCCTAACCATGACTCTATACGGATATCCCAGGGCTCTGGAAAGGACTGTGTGCCTGCGGGCAGGACTTGTATACAAAGGGTCAGAATACAGAAAGTCTACCATGAGGCCCAAGGCAATGCCAGTGAGGACAACTCAGTGAGGCTACCAGTCCTCTCTCCTATCCAGTCACCTCTGATCTAGCCTGGGCCTCCTGTCTGTCACCTTGAATATTCACCTCCCCTACATATACTCCTCTCAGGGCTACACACAGCCATTCCCTATGGGGTGGGGGAGAGCTGCATGTCACAAGAACCTACTATATGCCAGGCGCTATAGCGGGTGCTTTTACCTTTATGCTCTATTATGTTTGTGTAGTTCTCACAATGTCCCTGACGCTGCCTTCTCTGCCACCACCACCCTCAGCTTGCAAAGCCCTTTCTTTTAACCAGATGATTACCACCATCCCCTTCTCTCCTTCTCTTCCCTCTACCCTCCTTGCCCCTAGTGAGACCTCTTGGGTCGCTGCTTGGCCCCAAGCTGTCCACTTCCAGGAATACCTGCTTTTCTAAATCACTATATTCTGGGTCCGTCTCAGGGCAAGCCCATGGTGGAGCTTCTACTCTTCCTCTCCCCCGACCCCTGGCTGTACCACGCCCTAGGGCTAGGTCACATAAAGCCCATGTGGGGAAGCTCTGCAAAGCTGGTTTCACTGCAGACATGACAACTCATGGGGAAGAAGGGGATGTTCTTAAAGGCGAAATGTTCAACCAGATTCTCAAACCCTTCCCTGGTCCCTGTCCCAGCTTCATGGCTGCTTTATGGGTGTTTGCATGGAGAGCACCTTGATCTTCTGGATGTCAGCCTGGCTCTGGGACAGATTGTTTTCAGGATGACACCAGGAATAAGAAGATTCTCTTTCTTCTTAAGATGGGCCTGCCCCTCTCCCTCCCTCTCACTTTATCCCCTCCTTATAACTCTCTAGCCTACCCTGTACTTCTAGAGATCTGTCCATGCCCTAAGGTCTCATACAGGCAAATGGTCTGCCCTGTCCCTGAGAGGCAGAGCATAATTGAATATGATGTAGCAGGTGGCTCTGAACCGTACCTGGGACCCTGGGCTCCTTAGAGCTCTCATCTTTGGACACTCCTGCCCTCCTGTGTGGCACTGATCTGGGCTCATCCAGTGGGGGATGGAGGGCACCCTAGTGGGCCAATCCTGTAGCACTCTCATCCAATCCACCTGTTGCTCCCTCCTTTCAGTTCTCTGCAGAGTGTGCAAAGAGTGTGCAGGAAGGGTAGGGGGCCCAGGCCATCAAAGTCGGAGACACAGGAATCTGAGGGAGAGGAACAGTAGATGTCTCCACATGTCACTGACCCCAGCCTAGCTCCTCATCCTCAGAGCACCAGGAAGCCAGGGATGTGGGGAGGATGCTGGCTGGTGATATGGTGTCTTTGCCCAATCCTTCTTCTGGCTCCTTAGTGAAAATACTGGCTGCATCACACCCCATGAATATAGGGAATAAAAATCTTCCAAGAGGAATACCCTCAGACAGAGAAAACATTTGGACAACCCAAGGAGTAGAGGGAAGAAGCACCTGCTTCCTCATCTCTCTAGCTCTCCTTGCTCTGACCTCTCACTAGCCTATGAACTAGCTTCCTACCCACCAGCTTCCTACGAAGACTAAACAGGCAAGTTCTGGGCTTTCTTGACTGATAAACCCAGGCTGACTGGTGGCGAAGCCATGAACCCCTGGGGGCATCCTAGGGACAGAAACGGGCTGAGCCCAGCTGGCCAGATAACCACTGACAGATGTATGACACCCAAGTCTACCACTTTCCTACTGCCCCTGAACCTACCCAAGAAAAATTTGACTTTAAAACCCCTCGCCTCTCCCACTCAGTCCAGCTCAGTTTAGAGACCTTCCTTTTTACCTCTAATCAGGAGCAGCCCAGGGCCTGGGCTCAATGTACCTCCCAATAAAAGCCCAGTTTCTTTCCAAGCCTTTAGTCTCCCCCGACCAAGCCTTCCCCCACCATACAAATACTTTCCCAGGGCTAAGTTGGGCTTGGGGGTGAGACCTCAACTAACAAACCATCCAGCATATTTTATCAAGAAGAAGCCCCACCCTCTTGGAGGGACATCAATAGCCCTGTCCTGGCTGGGTTTTCTTTCACAGCCCTCTCCAGGACACAAAGCAGGCTTATGGCAGCGTGGGACTCAGCAAAGAGGACTGAGGATGGTGATATGGAGAGGGAAGCAATTGTCCTTTCTGGATTGGTGTCCAGGGCAGGATGGAAAGAAGGTGGGGGGCCTCTGAACAAAGATTGCCTCCAGGGATTAGGGCTCTCAAGACAGCAGAGGGAGGAGGTGGGATTTCAGAGGCGGGAAAAAGCGGCCTTAGGCCGGTTATTGAATCAAAGGGGTAAACCCAAGAGGAAAGCGGTTCCTCTTGCGGGGAGCCTCCATATTCCTTGATCTCTGTCGGCCCCCAGTGGCGGAACCACTATTTGCAGTCTAAAAAACAAAACAAAACAAAAAAAAACGGGGAACACTGCCCTGAACCTGGCCCCCAACAGCCCAATAGGAGATGGGGGAGACACTGCCAGTTTCAGGTATTCTCCTGGGCTGAGCTAAACAGGCACGCCTTTCGTTCTCCTCCCTATCCTCCTTCCCAGTACTGAAAATCCAATCTATCCTGGGTTACCTGTATCGCTACCTCCTTCAGACAGTCTTCCTAGAAGGTCCTAGCCTATAGGGTCCGCTTCTACCCTTGGACTCCATATCCTGACTGTACTGCCTGTGATTGGCACTTGGCTTTTCATACATCTTAGTTCTCCTATTGCACACTAACCTGGGAGCAGAAACAATTGACTGATTTTCCTTTATTTTCTACATCAAGGCCAAACATGGGCGTGGGCATACAGGAGGTACACAATAAGTGCTAATGGTGATCGTGATGAGAATGATGATGCTGGTGGTGACAGCTATCATTGAGTATCCAATATGTTGCAGGTACTTTGTATCCATTCTTTCATTCAAGTCATTCCCAGAAGTAACCCAAGTAACATCTAATGTCTAGTAAGTGGCAGATGCTAAGGTTTGTTTATGTGACTTCAAGTCACAGATGCCTTCATCTCCTATGAGCCAGATGACACCTTTACCCTTGGAAGGGACAAGGGGATGTCTATGACACGGTCCCTGACAACCTGGCATCGCGGCCCACAGAAAAGATCATTGTTTCACTGTGCATGGAAGGATAGCTCTACATTCTTCCTCCTTGCCCTGTCTCCTTGTCTCAGAGCAATTCTTCACTAGTCTGCTCATTTGACAGGACAGACTGCACAGCCCAGATGGGCAGTCTCCCAGGTTGTCTCACAATGAAACTATGGCCAACTAGGAGATTCCTACAGACAATGAGCACTTGAAAAAGTCAAGAATCCAAGGCCACAGAAGAAATGCCATCAGATTACTGCCAGTAAAATACCCAAACTCTCCTGGGAACCGATCATACTGTGCTTCCCCGGGAGCCTGGCATGTGCCAAAATCTAAAACTTAAAAGAGATGAGAGCAACACCCAAGTTAGTTCCTTTCCTTCCACACGGTGCCCAGTTAGCAAACAGTCCCAGTTCAACCAGAACTGTTGAACAGAGGGCGAACCAGACCAAGCCTTATTCTTGTCCACAGCTTCCCTGGGTCATTTTGCCTTGGAGAAAACGGAGGCATCTCACTCTTGCCCTTGTTCCTTTCCCAAGTAAGATTCTCACCTGAGCCTTTTTCAGCCATCTGTTCTTAGTAGTCCTTGGTGCAAAGACTAGTTACTCAGGCGAGAAAAGACAAGAGGCCATTGTGGGGGATCCAGGGTGCTTCAAATTGCTTGACCCCAAAAGTCTAACAAGACCCTCGCTTCCACTTGACAACCTAGAAAACAGGAAGCTAGTCCATTTCCCAGACATTTTCTGCAAGGAGCAAAACTTGCGAATTTCAGGCTGGACTTTCCATGGGCATTTTATGAAGGGATTTGATGGCTCAGGTGGATGATTGGTAACACCTGCTTTTTAAAATATCCAAGCAATAAGGCACGGGCCTCTGTGACTCTGATAACCCACTTTTTCCCTCCTGTTGGTGCAGAATAGAATCTCTTCCTATAGGAAGCTTCTGTCCTGCCAGCTGGGCAGAACCAGTGTCTTCCTCTAGGAGTGAATGTGCCCTCGCCAGGGAATCAGCTTCCACCAGCAGCTGTCAGCCTCACTCCCAGCCTGGCTGATTGCATGTATCCTGCCACACAGAATATTTGCTCTCCAGGAACTCACTACGAAAGATGGTTGCACATACTGCCACCAAGCATAGTTAAACACGTAACTCCAGAAATGACTCCAGAATTCTCTCCGGATACCCTCAGTGACCCCTTGGATTAAGTTAGTTCACTGGGGCCCATGGTGCCCAGATGGGCATTTCAGAGACAGATCGACCATACACATCAGCAGACAACCAAGGATGGGACAGGAGTGTTACATACTCCTAGGTCGTCTATGAGGGACTCTAAGTCTACTTCATATGGATTTTGTGACTGTTTTATGAATTAATACATGTAAAATATTTATATAACATGTGTCATGGACATGTTAGCCCTGATTAGCTGTCCTTTGCTTTCTTCAAATATTTACTAGTCATTTGCATTTAAAAAAAATTTTATTGAGGTAACATTGACTTACAAAATAATATAAACCCATATGTGCAAGCTCACTTTCATCAAATATATGAGAACACACCACACACGTCACCACATTACTAAAGGTCCTTCACCACTGTCATTGGAGCCCCACTACCACTTGCTCCCACCTGCCCCCAGCACTTCCCCACTGGTAACCTCAGTTCTTTTGTCAATGTTCAAGGATCGGTTTTTATTTTATCTGTTCATTTGCTTTGTTTCTTTATATTTCACGTATGAGCGAGGTCATCTGGCATTTGTCTTTCTCCTTCTGACTTATGTCACTGAGTATAATCCCCTCTAGTTCCATCCATGTTGTTGTAAATGCCAGGATTTCATGTCTTTATTAGGGTTATGTAGTATTCCATTATGTATATATACACCATATATTCTTTTTCCATTCTTCTGATAATGGGTGCTTAGGTAGTTTCCAGTTCTTGGCTATTGTAAATAATGCAGCAATAAACATTGGGATGTTTATATCTCTGTGAATTAATGTTTTTGTGTACTTTAGGTAAATACCCAGAAGTAGGGTGATGGGATCATATGGAATTTCCATTCTCAGTATTTTGAGGAAATTTGAGACTGCTTTCTATAAAAGTTGCACCAACTTACACCCCCACCAAAAGTGTGAAACGGTTCCCTTTTCTCTGCATCCTTACCCACATTTTTTGTTTCCTGTCTTTTGGATAATTGACATTCTCACAGGTGTGAGGTGATATCTCATTGTTATTTGATTTGCATTTCCCTAATGACAAAAGAAGAGGAACATCTTTTCATGTGTCCGTTGGCCATCTGTATGATGTCTTTGGAGAAATGTCTTCTTCAATTTTTCTGCCCGTTATTGATTGGGTTGTTTGTTTTCTGTGTTGAATTTTATGAGTTCTTTATATATTTTGGATATTAAGACCTTGTCAGATGTATGATGAACACATTACACCTCACAGTACGTAAGATTTTTTGTTTTGTTTTGAATCTTTTTACTTTGATGTAATCGCATTTCTTTATTTTTGTTTTTGTTTCCCTTGCTGCTGGAGTTGAGTCCCCAAAGACTCTAAAGGCGATGTCATGAAAACTATTGCCTATGTTTTCTTTTGTTTTATGGTTTTCAATCTTATATCCAAGTCTCTAAACCATTTTGACTTGATTTTTGTGAACGGTGTTAGAGTGGTCCAGATTCATTTTTTGCATGTGGCTGTCCAGTTTTCCCCACATCTGTTGAAGAGACTTTCCTTTCTCCATGATATGCCCTTGGATCCATTGTCATGACTCAACTGACCATATATATGTGGGAGTCTATTCCTGGATTCAGTTCTATCCCACTGATCTGTGTCTCTGTTTTTATTCCAGTGCCATACTGTTTTGATTATTCACTTTGTTGTACAGCTAAAGCTTTGGGAGTCTGATACCTCCACTTCTGTTTGTTTGGTTTTCTTTTATTGCATTATCTATTGTGTCTTCTGTTCACAATGCTATATTCATTTTAGGATATTGAAATTGCATCTCAGTCTATATTTCACCCTACACCCACACCAAAGTTCTAGAGCTATTTGCTACCACATTTCCCCCTATTTCCTTCTCTCCACCCCACCCCCATAACCACAGGTCTGTGTCCTGTTAATTCTATTGGAATTTGTGTGCTCATTTGTTCCATCTAATATTCCACATATGAGTGAAACCATCAATCATTCTGTATTTCTCTTTTTCATTCTGACATACTTTGCTTAATATGATCCCCTCCAGTTTCATCCAAGTTCTTACAAAGGACACATTTTCATCTTTTTTAATAGTTGCATAGAATGCCATTGAGTACACACACCACAGCTCCTTTATCCAATCATTTGATGATGGGCATTTATGCTGTTTCCATGTCTTGGCTATTGTAAACTGTGCTGCTATGAACATAGTGGGTGCAGATACATTTCCTTATTAGAGATTCGGTATCCTCTGGGTATATGCCCAGGAGTGGGATTGCTGGATCAAATGGTAGATCCATCTTTAGATTTTTGAGGAATCTCCATATTGATTTATAAAGAGGTCACACCACTTTATATTCCCACAAACAGTGTAGGAGGGTTCCTATTTCTTCACACACCCCACAACAGTTGTTATTTCTAGACTTTTGGATATAGGCCATTCTCTATGGTGTGTGGTATATTTCATATTGGAATTTCTCTGATAATGATGTGGAACATTTTTTCGGTGTATGTAAGCCATCTGTGTGTCTTCTTATATCCTTTCACTTTGTTATACTCATTATTTCCAGCATTTCAGTTTTTCACCATTGAGTATTATGTGCGCTATGCGTTTGTTGTGTGTTGCTTTTATTACATTGTATTATGTTCCTTCTATTCCTATTTTTGATGAGAATTTTTATCATTAATTGGTGCTGGATCTTGTCAAATGCTTTTTCCGTGTCTATTGCTATTATTTTTAAATTGTCTCTGGGTCAATGTAATGTATTACATCGATTTGCGTATGTTGAACCATCCTTGCATCCTAGGAATTAATGTGCTGTTGAATTTGATTAGCCAGAATATTGGTATCTGTATTCAGCAGTAATATTGGTCTGTAGATTTCTCTTTTGGTGATGTCTTTTTATGTCATGGGAATCAGGGTAATATTAACTTCATAAAATGTATCTGGGAGTTTTCCCTCCTCTTCAATTTTGTGGAAAAGCCCAAGGAGGATGGGGATTATCTCTTCTTTGAATGTTTGATAGAATTCACCAGTGAAGCCATCTGGACCTGAGCTCCTGTTTTGGGGAAGATATTGAATTACTGCTTTAATTTCTGTGTTTGCAGTAGGTCTGTTGAAGTTGTGTACATCTTCCTGGTTCACTTTTGGGATGTTATAGGATTCTAGGAATCTGTCCATTTCTGCATGATTGATGAACTTGTTGGCATATAATTCCTCATAATAGTATCTCATGAGTCTTTGTATTTTATTCTTTCAGTTTTAGTCCCACAGCTTTCATTTCTGATCCTTGTTATTAGGGTTTCTCTGTTGTTTTTTTTTATCAGTCTAGCTAGGGGGTCTATTATTTATTTTTAAATCATCTCTTGCTTTTATTGATCTCTTGGATGGTTCTTTTGCTTTCAATTTCATTTATTTCTTCTCTAATTGCTGCTATTTCCCTTCTGCTGATTTTTTGGGTTTTATTATTCCTCCCTTTCTGGCTTGAAGTTAGGGATTTAATTTAGCCTTTCCCTTGATTTTATTTTAATTGGAGTAACTTTGATTTTATACATTAAAATGAATGCATATGTATAGTTTCCCCATTCCTCAAATATATATGTATATGTATCAATACACCTTGGCCTCCACTGAGTCACCAAATGTTCTTTACTATTGTCCAGTGGTCTCCACCATAGCTTGCCCACCCCATCCCATTCCCTAATGGTAACCTCAGTTCTGTTGCAAGTCTTTGTATATTTTGGATAAAAAGCCCTGGTCAGAAATATGAAATACAAATATCTTCTCCAAGTTAGTAGGTTTCCTTTTTGTTTTGGTGATATTTTCTCTTGCTGAGAAGAAGCTCTTTAGTTTCATGTAATCCCAGTTGTTTATTTTTGCTTTTGTTTCCCTTGATGCTGGAGTGATGTCATAGAGTGTCTTACCTTTGTTGTCTTACAAGAATTTTATGATTTTTGGTCTTATATTCAAGTCTCTAGTCCATTTTGAGTTAATTATTTGTGAATGGTGCTAAGAGTGTGGTCGAACTTCATACCTTTGCATGTGGTTTTCCAGTTATCCCAACTCCATTTATTGAAGAGACTTTCCTTCCTCCATCATATCCTTTTGGTTCCTTTGTCATAGATTAACTGACTGTATGTGTGTGAATCAGCTTCTGGTGATTCAGTTCTACATCACTGATCTGTATGTCTGTTATTATTCCAGTACCATACAGTTTTGATCTCTATTGCTTTGTAGTATAGTTAAATGTCTAGGTATGCAGTCCCTCCAGATTCATTCTTTTATCTCACAATTGCTTTGGCTATCCAGGGTCTTTTGTTGTTCCTTATAAATTTTAAAACTTTTTGTTGTTTTTCCTTGAAATAAGCCTGTGTGATTTTAATGGAGATTGCATTAAGTCTGCGTATCACTTTAGGTAAGATGATCATTTTAACAATTTTGATTCTTCCCAACCATGAGCAGGGACTATCTTTCCATCTCTTTGTGTTCTCTATTTCTTTTAAGAAGGACTTGCTCTTTACATTGAAAGGGTCTTTCATTTCCTTTGTTAAGTATATTCCAAGATATTTGATTCTTTTACTTTTATTTTAAGTGACAGTTTTCTTGATTTCAGTCTCTCTTAGCATGTGATTTGCTAACAAAAATCCAATGAATTTTTGTTCATTGATTTTGTAGCCTGCACTTTACTGTATTCATTGATTGGTTCTAGCAGATTTTTGACATAGGTTTTAGGGCTTTCAATATGTATAATCATGTTATCTGCAAATAATGATAGTTTTACTTCCTCCTTTCCAATTCGGATTCCTTTTATTTCTTTTTATTGCCTAATTGCTCTGGCTAAGACCTCCAGTATGATATTAAATAGCAGGGGTGAGAGTGAACAGCCTTGCCTTGTTCCTGACCTTAGTAGAAATATTTTCAAATTTTGTCATTGACTATGATATGGCTGTGGGTAGGTCATATATAGCCTTTATTATGCTCAGGTATCTACCTTCTATACCCATTTTTGCAGGGTTTTTATAATAATAAATTTGTGCTGGATCTTGTCAAATGGTTTCTCTGTATATATTGATATAATCAAGTAGTTTTTCTCCTTGTTCTTGTTGGTATGGTGTATTATATTAATAGATTTACACATATTGGCTCATTCTTGCATCCCTGGGGTAAATATCACTTGGTCATGATGGATGACTCTTTTGATGCATGTTGGATTTGGTTTGTTAATATTTTGTTGAGAATTTTTGCGTCTATGTTCGCTAGAGATATTGATCTTAATTTTCTTTCTTGGTAATGTCTTTATCAGCTTTTGGTATCATTGTGATGTTAGCCTCATAGAAAATACTTCAAAATGTTACCTGTTCTTCAATATTTTGGAAGATTTTGAGAAGAATAGATGTTAATTCTTCTCTAAAGGTTTGGTAAGACTCATAAGAAAAATTATCTGGTCCTGGGCTTTAATTTTAAGGAGATTTTTAATTACCTCTTCAATTTCTTTGCTTGTGATTTCAGTTCTTTCCAGTTCAGTCTTGAAAGACTGTATTTTTCTAAAAATCAGTCCGTGTCTTCAAGGTTGCCCACTTTATTGGCATAGAGCTGTCCATAATAGTCTCTTATGATGTTTTGAATTTCTGTGGTACCTGATGTACCTTTCATTTCTGATTCTAGTTATGAGAGTTTTCTCTCCCTTTTTCTTTGTGAGTCTAGCCAGTAGTTTGTAAATTTTGTTTATTTTTTCAAAGAATAAACTTTTGGCTTCATTGATCTTCTGGATTGTCTTTTTGTCGAATTTTTATTATTTCCTTTCTTCTACTGATTTCTGGCTTTAATTGTTCGTCTTTCTCTAGTTGCTTTAAATATAGGGTTGGATTGTTTGTGTTTTTCGTGTTTCTTGAGGTGGTCCTGGATTGCAATGAACTTTCCTCTTAACACAGTTTTTGCTGCATCCCGTAGATTCTGGTAGTTATATCTTCATTCACATTGGTTTCTAAGTATTTTTTAAGTTCCTCTTTGATTTTGCCTTTTACCCAAGAGTCATCCAGAAGCATATTGTTTAGTTTCCAATTAATTTGGTGTCTTCCAGATATTTTGTGGTCAAGTTCTAGTTTTAAGCCCTTGTGATCAGAGAAGATGCATGGTATGATTTCAATCTTTGTAAACTTGTTGAGATATGTTTTGCATCCCAACATATAATCTATTCTTGAGAATGTTCCATGTGCACATGAGAAGAAAGTGAAATCTCTAGTCATTGGACTACATGTTCAATATATGTCTATGAGACCTAACAGTTCCAAATGCTCAAAGCTGTTATTTCCCTGTTAATTTTCTGCCTAGTTGATCCGTCCATTGTCTTAAATGGTGTGTTGAAGTCTCCTACTATTATTGTGTTGCTGTTGATGTCTCTCATCAGTTTTAATAATGCTTGCTTAGTAAATTTAATGCTCCTTCAATTGGTGCATATATGTTAACAAGTGTTTGCTTTCTTGCTGGATTGACCCCTTAATCTTTATATAATGTCCATCTCTGTCTTTTCTTATGCTTTTTAGTTGGAAGTCTGTTTTAGCCAATATAAGTGTGGCCATTCCTGCTTTTTTTGTGCTTGCCATTTGACTGCAGGATTGTCTTCCAACCATTGACTGTGATTTTTATTTATCTTTTCAAAGAAGGTGAGTTTCCCGAGTGCAACAGAAGCTTGGGCTATGGCATTTAATCAATTTGCCACTTTGTGTCTTTGGACTTGTGAGGTCAGTCCATTAATGTTTAGGGTGATTATTGACATATAGCTATTTAGTGTCATTTTGCAATTTATGTTTTATGTGTTGTTCCAGATAGTGCCTTTGTCCTTCTCTTTCTCTTTTAAGTGGGTTGGGTGTAGTTGTGTTTTGATTGGTTTCCCTTTTTTCCTTCTTTGCTTTTTCCCTGGAGATGTATTTTGAGGTTGCCCTGAAGTTCATGTTAAGAATTCTGTGTTGGCACATCCTGGTGTCCTAGTGGTTTAAGTTCACCGGATGAAATCCACACACATCCTAAGGTCCCTGGTTTAGGACCCAAGGCCTGGGAAAACAACCAAGATGAAAAATTAAATAAAATAAATAAAGCATTTTTTAAAAGAATTCTATGTTTGTGTCCTATTTTTGAAAGCAGATTAGTCTTACACCCATTATAACTATCCACATTTTATTCTTTTCCCCTACTCCCAAATTTTCATATTTGCTGTCTTAAAATTTTAAGTGGAGTTTCTTTACACTTTATTAGCATCCTTTAGAATTTTTTGTAGAACTGGTTTTGTGGTGATGTATTCCTTTAACTTTTGCTTATTGTAAAAGCATTTTATCATTTCTTCAGTTCTCAATGATAATCTCTCAGGGTATAGTAGCCTAGGTTGAAAATCCTTTTCTTTTAGCACTTTGATTATATCATGCCTTTCCCTTCTGGCCTGTAGAGTTCCTTAAGTATTTCTTGTAAGATTGGTTTCTTGATGATGAATTCCTTTAACTTTTGCTTATAATGTTCTTTATCATTCCTTCAATTCTAAGTAATACTCTATCAGGGTATGGAGTATCCTTGGTTGGAGTCTTTTCGTCTCAGCACTTTGAATATATCATGCCATTCCCTTCTAGCCTGTAATGGTTCTGCTGAGAAATCCACCAGCAACCTTATGGGAATTCCTGTGTATGTAACTCATTTTTTCTAGCTACTTTTAAGATTTCTGACTTGTGTTTTGTCATTTTATTGGCAATGTGTTGTGGTATAGGTCTGTTTGAGTTTTTGTTTGATTTTCTTTGAGTTACCTGGTTCTGGAGGTCTGTTCCCTTCCTCATGTTAGAGTAATTCTCAATTATTTTTTCCTCATATATTCTTTCTCTCTTTCTCTCTCTGTCTCTCTCTGTCTCTCTTCACCTTCTGGGATCTTTATGATGTGAATGTTGCTGCTCTTGATGTTGTACTATATGTCTCAAATGCTGTTTTCATTTCTTTTAGATCTTTATTCTCCTTGCTACTGTGCATGGCTGTTTCCACTGATTTATCTCCTAACACTTTGATTTTATTTGAGGCTTATTTGTAGCCTATGGTTGAACCCCTCTGTTGTGTTCTTTGGCTCAGGTATTTTTTTTTAGCTCCATGAACTAAAGACTGCAGTAGCTGAGCTAAAGAACAGAAAGAGGAAATATTTGAAACTGCCTCATATTTTCTCTTTACTTTTGTTCTCTTTTTGTTCCTCCATTTTCTCCTGATTTCTGTGAGTATCATTAAAACTGTTGCTTCAAAATCTTCATCAATTAGTTTATTTAATTCTGTTGCATTCAGATTTTCCTCTGTTTTTTTTTCTGGTCTATCATTTTACAAATATTTTTCTTTCTCTCTGTTTTGTTAGGTATTTTGTGTTTATATTTATCAGTTAGGCTTCCCTCATGTAAAGGTATTAGGGTATCATGTTGCACAGTATAGACCAGGGTATTACTCTGGAATTATGAGTTTCATATAGTTGTGTGATCTCAGCATTCATCATAATTGTTGAAGCACTACATCCTGCATTGTATTGAGATCCAAGAGTCCAGATTACAGGGCTGGATTTGGAGTAGGGATTAGAGAGATTTTCCCCATAATCATAGGCATGAAAAACTAAGTACAAGCAGAGAAGCTCAAAAGTTTTGGGACCAGTTCACAAGCAGGCCACAGTCCCAAAAGAGGCCACTAGAGAGAGACAGAGAGACGCAGAGAGAGAGATTGAGAAAGAGAGAGAGAAAGAGAGAGAGAGAGAGAGAGAGAGAGAGAGAGAGAGAGAGACAGAGACAGAGAGACAGAGAGAGACAGAGACAGAGACAGAGAGACAGAGAGAGACAGAGACAGAGAGAGAGCGCCAGAGAGGGAGAGCTGGGAACTGGTAGTAACAAAGTACACTCCCTTGTGAAAATCCCTCAGTCCTCCATAGAATCGGCATTCCCATTAGTGCAACAAACAAGCTCTGGAACATGGAGGTGGAAGTTTTAGGAAGTACCAAGCAAATAGAAAAACTGTATAGCAGTAGCCACAAACTATCAGAAATCCTTGTTTTTAACGAAACCTCTCATATGTTCTGAGAGCCAGAAAATGCAATTTTTTTGCCATGAATTACTCAGCTATCTGTAACCATCACAGACCTGGCTGTCTCTGGCAGCCCAGAGAATCACATTAGTGAGCACAATCAGTTCAGTATAAGTATGTTAATAGTGGATGGGGCGAGTGTTTCATCCTGGGTCCTTCCTGCAATTTAAGCCTCCAGTGCTCACACTACACAAAAATCATGTCTCTGTCCACAAGACTATTCCTCTTTCCACTCAAAGCAGATGTTTTTGGTTCAAAAACTGAAAGTTAGTTCCCAGGTGTGGGGGCATTTGCTGAAAGGTGAAGCCCTTTAGCTCTGGAGAGTGTCCATATCATTGGTCTCCCCCTGCACATCCTAGGGTATCCCAACAGATTGCCATGATGTTGAGACAGTTTGGCTCTCCTTCCGTTTATGAATGTTTATCCTTTCTCTTTGTGGCATTCCTTGTCCCCACTTCTTTTCAAAGGTCATAATTTTTAACTGGGTATAGTTTTGTTGAGTCTGTAGGGAGGAGGTGAATATGAGCTATTAATAGTCTACCATCTTGGATCTGTCCCCTCCCGTTTGTATATATTTTCGCCTTTGTGGTTTTAAATTTTTAATTTTTATAAACATACTCTGACTATTAATTCTTGGTTGAAACTGTCTTGTACTTGGCGTCTAAATGCTTTTTATTATGTTATTACTTTTCAGATTATTCCTTATAACACCTTTATTGATATAACATTTATATACCATGAAATTCATCCCATTAAAGTACATAAATCAGTAGGTTTTAGTATATTTGTATAATTGCACAAATATTATTGTTAGAGGACTCAATAGGCCCATTCCCTTGGTGAGCATCAGTCAAAAGAAACAGACCAAGTTTTTAAGTAAGGAAAGGTTTATTACTTGTAACAAGTAAGGAGACAGCGAGATGGTTCTCAAAAGACACTGTCTTCCCAAGCATTCTAGTTTTAGAGACGTTTTAGGAAATGGGTTAAGAAGTTGAATGGTCATTGGTCTAACTAATCTTAGGCCATGGGGTGAGTCATTAAGTGATTGGTCTGAGAAAGCGGGATGAGTGAGTGATAATTGGTCTGAGTCATGAGGAAATGAGTTGTAATTGGTCCCAGGCCATAGTGTGGGTCAGGGCCATTTATAGGTCACATCTGTTCTGACATGCTCAGGCTGTCTTACATATAATCAGGCTGCAGGTCAGTATCACATTTAGGCATGAGGAAGGAAAAACTTCCCTAAGGGAGGTGTTAGAGTTTTTTCCTTTTACTTTTAGGACTAACCTATTAATATACTCCCCTCTGAGAATTCCCATTCCTCATTCTTGAGAGGCACTGGCATGACATTATTCTTCTGTAATTTCTTCCAGTTCATCAAGAACTGATGATCCAACAGGATTAGAGGAGTAGGAATCTTGAGTTTCTAAGTCTATCTAGGTCTTGGCATCAATAGGAGTATCAACATGGGTCCCAACAGGGATAGGAACAAAACAAATTGAGGAATGGCAGACTTGGCTGCATACCAAATGTCACTAATTGAAGTAAACTACTTAGGAAGTCTGCACTTAATCTATTTTTGAAGAGAAATTTTTGCTCACTGATATAGACAGGTTCCTCAGGACCTGATGCATTCTCTAACTTGGGTTGGTATATCCAGGAACAATATTTCTAGGTTTTAAGGAAGAATGAGTGGCTAATAGCACCAAATATGGTATAATCCAAAAGGGATGGGGCTGAGTTGTTCTTGAGAGGATCTGATATTGTCACCTACTTGATATGAGTGGAATTTTATATCAGTAGGAGCTGGAAGAACATCATTAATATATTGGTGAGGGACTTATAGGACTTGGGATACCTTTATAACATGCTTATTATTTCTTCCTCAATCTTCAGGGTCAGGGCTGAGTTTCTTGAGAAAGGTCCCCATAGAACAGGTCAACTAGGCTAAGTTTAAAGTCTCCTTTTGGGAAAGCTCTAACTTTAGTCAGGGTTATTGGTTACAATTTCATCCAATTATCTTGAGTTTCTTGATATGACTTGACCAGGACATTTTTCAGGGTTCTGTTTGCCTTTACATATTTTACCTGAAGAATGGTGTTTTTAACAAGTGTGGAGTCACTACCTAATCTCCAGCAATCTGGAAAATAATTTTACAACTTTGCAAATGAAAGATGGTATATTATCATTCTGAATAAATACGGGAAGGCAGAATCTGTGGATTAGTTCCTTCAGTACGAACTTTATAACTTTCCCTTGCTTTTTCTATCCTATAAGGGAAATTTTCTATCCAGCCAGTGAAGATATCTAAGAAGACTAGCAGATACATTAATCTTCCTGATGCCTTAGGCATAACAGTAAAATATATTTGCCATATTTCCCCTGAAGCCCTTCTCCTTACTTGTACTGGCCTCAACCATGGGGGTGAGGAGAGTTATACAAGTCTTAAGCAATGGTCTTTTTTGGCAAGAGCACTGTTCACAAATCTTCACTATTGCATTATTCAGATTATAAATGTGGATTATACTAGTTGGCCAATTAGACAAAGTCTCCTTATGAGCGTACTTGGTAATTGCCCATTTGAGAGATTTTGGTATCCATACACTACCTCTCACGTTAACCATTTACCCTCTAGAGATGGGAATACAGAGATATCCAGCTTTCAAGCCTCTTTTTCATCCTCAGCAGTTATAAGAAAGAGGTAAACTCATGCAGGGGTGGGAATAAAAGTAATGATAACTGAATCAGTGAGGTGATCTCCTTTGATTATATCTAAGTCTCTTTGTTGATGCCCTTTACAATATACCACTGCCATTGACTGGGATTTGTTTACAGAATCTCAAGATCTCTATAGCATATTTAATCTCTTTTCTATTAGCATTCAGGAACCCTCTTTCTTTCCAAATTGCCCCACTGATTTGCACTACTAAAATGCATATTTAGCATCAATGTAAATTGCAGTAGTTTTTTTCCTTTTCCTAGTTCCAAAACCATTGTAAGAGTACTACTTTCACCCTCTGGGCTGAGGGTCCTGGTCCAAGGCCCTTTGCTTCTATGCTTTTGTGGGGTGAGGTTCCTGTATAACTTGCCCACCTTTGCCCATTGCTTAGAAAACTACTCCCACCCACAAACCATATTTCACTAGGGTTTTCAAGTTTAACTTTAAGGTATCTCCTACTAGAATATACCTGGTACATAATTTCAGAACAATTGTGAAGAACATTATCTTGTGAGCAGGACAATGGGGTGTAGTGGTTCCAATTATGCCAGAGTTTTAGTGTCAGATTTGGGTTACCTAATATCAAGTCCTGGTATTGAAGTTACCAGCCACCAGTCACCCACAGGTGACCCTGAGCCCCAAGGACATTGGAGACCTGCTGCGGTGTTCACACTGTCATAGGCTGACCCATAGTGAGTTCTCTGCCTCCTTTATAAGGAGTCAGGTAACAACCACTGTTGTGAGGAAGAAAGGCCATCCTTAATAAAGTGCAGGCTATGAAAGCCTTGAACCTGGGTTTGAGACCTGGGGCTGGGAGTGGCAAAAACAAAACAAAACAAAACAAAAAAACCCAAACACAAAAAAGTGATGGTAGCTTCCAGCTTTTTTCATTAAATTCAAAAGCTGAAAGGTGGGAGAATGAAGCACATGAGGACATACAGGCAGAGTGTTTTAAAGTCTAGTTCACAGGGCAGAGGCCCAAGGAAGCACTTAACTTCCATTTTCACAGACATCCATTTTATATTACATTTTCCTCTAGAAAGAGGGCTTTCTTTGGCAGTCAAACCAGAGAATGTGGCTACTGTATCTAGTCTACTTCCATGGTAACCTGGGACTCCCTGGGAGAGATAACAAGATTTCAGAAGCCAGCCTCTATGCCTCCTCAGTCATCCTGTTAGAAAAAGTGCACTAATTGGGTCTGAGCTTTACTGGTCACCCAATGGTCATCCCATGGTGGGAACTGGAGCTACCCACCCATGGCATCTTCTCATTCTCTTTCCGGTTACCTGAGTGGTTTAGCACAGCTAGCAGAGTTGCTTACATTTTCATTTTTCTTTTGTCTCTTTCACCAAATCTCTGCTATTGAAAACATTAAAGACAACTTTTACTAATTTTGTGGTTTTCTCAAGTTTCTGCGTCAATTTTTGGAGATTTCTCCAGACGTCTGAGGCACTTTGAGATATGAAATACATTCCCAGAACTATTTTGCTGCCTTTCCCTCTGAGTCTTGTGGAATATATTTTTGAACACATCTCCTAAGCTGTCCCATAAATAAAGAAGGTTCTCATTGCATGTTGTTGGGTTTGTTTAATTTTGTTCCAATTTATTGCCAATTTGCCAGCCTTTTACATGTTCTTTGAAATTATGTTTTATAGTACCTTAAGGCAGCTTGAACTTCACTTCAGTTTGAATCCCAATCTAGTAGTGTTCCTGGACCTCCTCTTCCCTTAGACTATGGGTGGGGCATGGGAGAGTCAGTGCATTGCTGGTCTGCTTCCTTTCTAGCTTCTGCTATGACCACTGTTTACAAAAATTCCTCTAATGAGGCTTATGAATCTACCAGGTCCTCTGGGAGTCCCTGGTATGTATCCTCCAATTAAGCAAGTCTGAAATGGAAAAGGGCACATGTATATTCACAAAATCACCCTTCCCATTGGGAATCTTCCTAATGAGAAATGAGTTCACCTATTTATGGGCTTATAGATGGCTCTCCCCTTGGGTGGTACTGTCTGAAGTGGGAGGGATAAATTTTACTGATAGTTGGAGAAGAATATCTGCCTCATGGGATCTTCAACTGATAACTGAAGTAGTTCCTCCTTATACTTTTTCTCTAGCACCAGGAAAAATTTCGTCTGAGGTTCTAACTTAGATAATTTACACTTTTGTGTAATCCCTCATTTTGATATAGGTCCATAAAACATCCAACATAGAATATTTATCCCACTTTTTCTGCCACCTACAAATGAAATCCAGTTGAAACATAGTATTTTACAGGAAGACCAGCTGGTGCGACATCAAGAATAAGGCAAAGATCACATCACTGAAGCTGCTAATCCAGACCAGAAACCAGACTCATAAAACAACAACAACAAAAACATAGCACAGACCACAACAATGGGACTTTGAACCCCAAAAAATGCCCCTGTCACAAGAGTGACTAGAACCCTCATCCTTATGAAGTCACAAATAAGCTCCTTTAACTGACATTTTAATAGTACTCTCTTAAGATTCTTAGGTTTTTTAAAGTGATACACCTGATTTTCCCATTGATGGGTCTCTATAGAGCAGACCAGAATGTGGAAGTTAGTTTTTGTTTGGGCATCCCCAAACTTTTCTGACATGCACAAAATGGGGACGCAATCCTCTTTCCAGAGCAGTGCTTTCCTCACTCAGAAGAGAAACAGATGAGAATGAACCAGAGATTGTGCAGATTTAAGAAGCTTTCTTTATTTAAGGTTGTTCTTAGGTTAATTTGTGGGAACATCGTATTGATCTACTGGATGGAACTGCTGGACAAAGACTCCAAGATGGCCACTTAGTAAATTCAGTGGGAGCAATCTGATCTGGCAAACTAGAAGCCAAGAGAATTAGACTCGCTTCAAACAATATGAGAGAGTTAGCCTGGGACAAATTTCCACTGCCCACTATTTCCCTCGTTTTGAGTCTAATAGCTTATCTAGTAGTCTTTTCTCACATTGAGAAGGAGGCTGGTACCATCTGGGTTGCCAATTTTGTGAGTGGACTCAATGAGTCCATTTCTTTGTGTGACTGTCAGCCGAAGGACACAAATCAAGTTTCTTAAATAAGTAAAAGTCTAGTACTTGTAGCAAGTAAAGAGACAGCATATTTTAAGAATAATGTCCCTGTCTCCTTCTTGCAAGTAGTAAACCTTTCTTTATTTTAGAAACTTGGTCAGTTTCTTTTGACTGATCCTTGCCAAAGGAATGGGTCCACTGAGTCCAATATTATTATCTAATTTCAAAACACTCTATCACCTCTTATCATTTTCATTAGCAGCCACTCCCCATCCCTTCACACCTTGACAATTATTAATCTACTTTTTGTTTCAGTAGATGAAAATGTCCTATTCTGTATATTTCATATGAATGGAATCATGCAGTATATAGCCTTTTGTACCTGGATTCTTTACCTTAGCATATTTTGCTGGTTCATTCTTGGAGCATGTGTCAGTAGCTTTCTTCTCTTTATTGCCACATAATATTCCATTGCATGGACATACTTCACAAATTTTATGCATTCATCCATTGATGAACATTGAGTTTTTTCTTCTTTTTAGCTATAATGAATTATGATTCTATGAACATCAATGTAAAAATTATTGTGTGGACATTTTCTTACATTTGTCTTGGTTACATATACATAGGAGTGGAATTGCTGGGATATATGTTTAACTTTTGAGGAACTGTCATATTGTTTTCCAAAGTAGCTATACTATAATGCATTTCCACTAGTAAAGTATGAAGGTTCCAATTTGTCCGCATCCTTCCAACAGTACTTTCTGTATTTTAATTATTGTTATTCTAGTGGGTGTGAAGTGGTACTCATTATGGTTATAATTCCTGGTAGCTGGTAACTTTGAGAATATTTTCATGTTTCTATTGGATATTTGTACATCTTGTTTGGAAAAAATTTCTGTTCATGTAGTTTACCCATTTTTGTTGGGTTGTAAGTCTTTTTATTATTGCTTTCTAAGAATATAGTAAATATTCTAGATACAAGCCCCTTATCAGGGGCTGTCAGTTCGCTTTCTTCATATTACCCTTCAATCACAAAATATTTTGTATCTTGATGAAATTCAATTTTTATCATTTTTTTCTTTTGTTGATTTTTCTTTTGGTGTCACATCTAATAAGCCATTACCTAATCTCAAAGATTTACTTCTATATTATTTCTAAGACTTTTATAGTTTTACCTTTTCCATTTAGATCTTCAATACATTTTGTGTTAGCTTTCATATATGGCATATGGTAGGAGTCCAATTTAATATTTTAAAAATATTTTTGGTTGTGGATATCTAGATGTTTTAGCATCTTTGTTGAAAAATCTTTTCTTTCCCCATTGAATTGTTTTGGCATCCTTGCTGAAAATCAATTGACCATAAACGTGTAGGTTTATTTTTGGACTCGTAATCATACTTCATTGATCTATAATCTATCCTATATTTGTATGATATTGTCTTGCTTACTATGACTTTATAGTAAATTTCAAAATAAGAAAATGAGTTCTCCAACTTTATTTTTCTCTTTAAAGATATTTTTGCCTATTCTTGGTTTCTTGAATTCCATATGAACTTTAGGATCCATTTGTCAAATCTTCAAAAGAAAAAGTCAGCTGAGATTTTGATGGGGATTGCATTTAATCTGTAGATCAATTTGTGAGTGAAATTAAAAATATTAAGTCCTCCATTTCACAAAATCAGAGAATGGCTTTCCATACATTTAGGTCTTCCTTGATTTTTGTCGATAATATTTTATAGTTTTTAGAATATAACTCTTACACTTTTGTTAATTTTATTCCTATGTGTTTCATTCTTTTTGATGATATTGTTTTCTTATTTTTATTTCAATGTTCATTGCTGATGTATAAAAATATATTTTTATACATTGATATTTTATCCCCAGATTTGCTGGTTTATTACTTTAATAGGCTTTTAGTAGATTCCTTGGAGTTTTATATATATATATGTGTGTGTGTGTATATATATATATATATATATATATATATATATATACACACACACACACATATATATCTACAAATAGGGATACGTATTACTTCTTTTCTTGTTATCTAGATGCCTTTTATTTGTTCATTTATTTATTTATTTTGCCATATTGCCCCGACAAGTTCGTCTAGTAAAATGTTAAACAGGAGTGGTAACAGCAGATATCATTGTCCTGTTCTTCATATTAGGGAGAAAAAAACTCTTTAACCGTGGAGCAAGATGTTAGTTGTGAGGTTTTTGGTAGATATTCTTCATCTGGTTGAGGAAGTTCCTTTCCCGTCCTAATTTGTTGAATTTGGGGTCTCTTATTTAACTTGAAAGGATAATGTGTCTTTTCAAACACTTCTTTATTTCTATTGCTATCATATATATTTTTATTAATATAATATATTGCATTGGTTTTTGGATGTTAATCAAACCTTGTGCTTCAGAGATAAATACCACATGTTCGTAGTGTTTTATCTATATCTATATATCTATATATATATATATATATATATATATATGTCTCATCTGTCATATATATGTGTGTGTGTGTGTATGCTACTGGATACAGTTTTGTCCGTAGTTTTTTTTTTCATCATATTTGTGTAATTTTGGTATCAGAGTAGTATATGATTCATAGAATGATTTCAAAAGCATTTTCTCTTTGTACTAGCCAGGGTTCTCCACAAAAACAGAACCAGTAGGATATATAGGAAACATGAGTGTATATATGTAAATTGAATTAGCTCACTGGCTTATATGATTATGGAGTCCAATCAGTCTAATGTCTATAGAGTCTGTGCTCCAGTTTAGAACTGGAGAGTGGAATGCTACTGTGTAGGAACAGGAAGAGCTGATGTCCCAGTTCAAAGATTTTCAGGCAGAAAACGCTGATGTTCTAGTTTCAAGGCTGGCAGGCGGGAACAATTTTTCTTACTTGAGTTAAGATCAAGTAAGATGGGGGGAATCAACCGGCTTTTTATTCTGGTCAGACTTCCAACTGATTAGACGAGGCCCACCTACATTATAGAGGAAATGCTTTAATCGGTCTACTGATTAAGTGCTACTTTCATACTAAAAGACCCTTACAGATACTCTCAAAATAATATTTGACCAAATATCTGGACATTCATTCTATGACCCAGTCAAGTTAACATAAAATTAGCTATCACAAGTCCATCCCTTGTCAATTTGGCACCATATCAGTTTCCTTAAACTGTGCTTAATCTTCAAATAAAGAAGATAACAAGGTCATAATTTTACCAAATATGATATAACTCTTCTGTATACAATCAAAATCACACTAATTCCTTCCCCAGAGGAGGGGGTAAAGTCCTTGAGTGATGTTTACTCTTCCACTTGTATCCCATAACTTAAATACTATGATATAGTTACTTAAATACTGATCCTCCAATCTCTCTCTGCCTCTTGTAAGCACATTTGCCATTAGATTTAAAATGCACCCAGATCATCTAGGATGATCTCCTATCTCAAGATAATTGACTTAATCACACAAACATAATTTTTTTTTGCAAATAACATTCACAGGTTCCTGGTGTTAGGATACGAACATATTTTCTTGGTGTCTACCATTCAGCCTAGTGCAGTGTATAAAGGGGTGGAGGAAAAGGTGCGAGGAGCAAAGTATAGAGAAGGTGCTTGAAGGGCTGTTGTTTCAGGCATTATCATCAGTATCACAAACATTTATTGAATGATTACCATGTACCTAGCTCTATGTTAAGTCCTTTATGTACATTATCTACTATGGTCGCCTAACGGTCTGAGTTGTTAGAATTATTGCCCAGATTTGTCATTGAGGAAGCTGTGGTACAGAGGTTAAGCAACTTGCCCACGTTCACACAGGCAGGAAATGATGGTGCCTTCTTGAGGCTATCCCTAACCACACCCTTCAGCTTCCCCCTCAAACAGGCCTGAGGTTGGGATTTGAGGTTGTAGTGGTATTAGAAGTGTCCTGATATGACTGCTGGTAACTCAGGTTCTGAGGTCAATAGGGTAGCATCTTAATTCTGTCTCTACCTTTTATTCCTTGTGTGACTTTCCTGAGCTTCTGTTTGCCCTATGGTGAACTAAAGTGCCTGCTAGCAAAGAATACTGACTTATCAGTGTGTTATGCTGGTTGGATGAGTTAATGTGTATACATCATGTACTACATGCTTGGAAAATACCAACTACATTATTGTGTAGTTGCAGTTGAGAAAGAGAGAGGAGGAAAATTTCCAGGAAGCCATGGCACAAGCAGGCAGGTAAAGGCTAGAATCCTTAGTCAGGTAGCAGAGAAATAAGGCTCTGCCAACAGGGCCCTAAACTCTGAACTTGCATGAGATGAACACACGAGGGCGGGCTCCCCTCACAACAGGCTGCTCAGAGCAGCCCAGAGAAACCCCAGGCTCCAGATTGTATTTCCAACCCTAGTGCTGAAGGCCCAGGCCCTTGTGACTGTGGAATCAGATTGAGGGAGAAGGGTTATGGGAAATTAACAGAGTCCTCTCTCAGGGACACAGAAAAACAGACACCCTGTATTGACTCACTGGAGAAAATAAAAGGGGAGGTAGTGTTCTGCGGATTGGAAGGGTGAGGGAGGGAAGAGGTCACAATGCAAGGAATTGAAATGACTTCTTAGCCTGGAGACCAAGGAACTAAGTAAACAGGGTTGATCTATCCCTGCCCCTAGCACACACATACATGCGCAGATGCGCATGATCACACACACAGGCAGGAATTATGAGGCAATCCCAGATTTGAAAATGAAACCTTTGTTAAGTGTGAGAATGTCCATCCAGGGGCATTTTGCATCATACAAAATCTTCATGTTATGATAAAAATAAGAACAGCAAAACTTTATGTCTCTATCGGGTCACAGTGGAAAAGGTTGAGCTACTTATCTTCACTGATTAGGATCCAGTGAAATAAAGCCAGTCCTGTAAATACAAATCTCAAAGAAATTCTAAGTCTGAACAGGATGATTTCAACTTCAGAATTAAAAGAACAAGGAATGGTCATAAAATGTACCAGTTTTGAAACAGACACATGCAGTACAAACTTGCTGGCAGTGTGGTCTTGGGCAAGTTACATAAATGGTAAAGTTACGTAATATATACAGTATATACCTTAAGAGACAGGTTGAGGGCAGGCCATATTCCAAGAGGGGAAGATGTCATCAGGAGCTTCGGGCTGGGGATTTTAAAGAGTCTAGTAGTCCTTATGCTCACCTAGGGGAATCCTAGGGTAGGGCAAGTTTTTGATTGTTTTATTAATGGCTGCCTTTCAAACAGATTGGAGGACTTCAGATTCATACCACTTCTGTGGTGTCTGTGTCCTTCTGATCAGTGGACTTCCTCTGTTCCCTCTCCTCTTCTTCCTGGCTCATGACTGACTCACTACCTAGCATTCCTCCTCCACCCTGCAAGGAATTGTTACTTAGACACCTCTTCAGAGGAAGACCACAGTTTTCTTTGCAGTGGCAACTTGCTGCTGAAAAGTGGGTATAGTTGGGTCTAGGTACCTCCACCTTGCTATCTGTCAGGTCTCAGGGAGGGGACAGTCCAGAAGTCCTCGATAAAGAGTTGTTTTTTCAACTGGTAGGGGCTGGTATTGTTGTTACCACCATTTAGAGATGCGTTTTCTTGGTAAGACATCCCAACCTCTCCTGGGCCAATAGGATGAGGATAAACGTGTGTAGGAATATACTAGAAATATACTGATTAATTATAAATGAAGTTGATACTTTCAGAAGTTAGTGCATAGGACAGAAACATTGGATTAAAATTTTGATGTTCCCAAGAAAATGTATTACTGAAACATTTATGTTCCCTCTTATATTTCAGTTTTACCAATAACTGTAGAACTTTAACAAATTTGGCCTGTTATTTGCATAAGCATAGTAAAAATGATTACATAGACTTTTTAGTTTACTTTACTGGAGTTTTGCAGAAGGACATAAGATTAAGACTTGACAGTCATTCAGGGCTCAGGATCCACACCAAAGTCCTCAGATCCCAATGCAGCCTTTTCAGTTTGGGAAGTTCCTCACTCCTTGAGGTTATCAATATATTATGGGGTTACTGGCTTGCCAAGAGATGACTTTCCTTTCCCACTTATTAAGTCACAAGAAACCATGTAGAAGAGTTATTGTGTTGATTTCTGTTCTTTCTGAAAGGTCAATCCTAGTCTCTGAAAGTCATCCATTTTTCAAATGTGACATTTCTGTCAAAGAAAGCCATGTCACCAATAGTGTGCTGTTATAGAGAAAAAAAAACTTATTGTTGTAGTTATACAAATAAACATTGGCTATGAAAAAAACGGATGCCTGTTAACAGTTTACAGGAGGAGAGAAAAACATATTTTTCAGTCCTGTTCACCAAGATAAGCAACTTACCACAGTACCTTAGGTGTCACACAATACAAAATCTTCCTGCTTCCAGTAAAATAGAGCAATAATACTGATGCCATTTAGATGTATTGATCAATAGTAGTAGTAGAGAATGTCACTTCTGAAGAAGAGTAGTTCATATAGCTCTTTTTTAAATTTAAATTAATTTTTTCATGTCAGGAAAAGAACATAATTTATCTCATTAAATACTTATTTCAAACGAAACTCAGGAAAGTACAATATATTGGATGTTTTCAAAATAATTGAAATTTAAAATGACTGTAGTAGAATATAAAAAAATTCATAATGTAAGCTTGAGTCACAATTCCTTAATTTAGAAAAGTTAAAAATTAGAATTACCAAGAAGAATAATGGGACTAGAAAGAAAAACTCAGTCTGATGAAAGCAAAATTTAAAAAACTTGTATAGCGTTATCTTTCCAAACAAATATCAGTGACAATAAAAGTAAACAGGATAAAATATTAGGCACACAAGATTTGGGCATGAAAGGTAAATTTGAACCTTGGCTCTGACACTTGTTTACTATACAACCGTAGGCAGATTTCTTAGCTTTGGTTTTCTCATCTTTAAAATGAGGATAATAAAATCTACATCACAGGCTTATCTTAAATAAGATAATATATGCCAAGTTCTTGAACAGGCCCCACAGAACAGTCACAAGAAAATAAATTGAAGAGATAATCAAAAGTCTCCCTAAAATAAAAGCACAGAACCAGATGGCCTTTCCAGTGAGTTTCACCAAAACTTCAGAGAAGAATCAATACCCATTCTTCTCAAATTCTAATGAAATATTAAAGAACAGGGAACACTCTCAAACACTCTCCATGAAGACAGTATCACATTGATACCAAAAGCTGACAGATGTCATCAAGAAAGAAAATTACAGACCAATAGCTCTAATGAACGTAGATGAAAAGGTTAAGCAGAACTTTTGTAAAGAAGGATTATTTTATGCTTCATATGGCATCTTTTAGTATTTTTTATAGAACTGCTTTTGTGGTGAATAAATTCCTTTAACTTTTGCTTATTGGAAAGCTGTTTATCATTCCTTCAGTTCTGAAAGATAATCTCACAGGGTATAGTATGCTAGGTTGAGAATCCTTTTATTTAAATCTTCTGACTATGTCATGCCATTCTTGCCTGGCCTATACAGTTTAAGTTGAGAAAGCCACTGACAAAGTTATGGGGACTCCTTTGTATGTGACTTGTTTTTCTCTGGATGCTTTTAAGGTTATTTCTTTATCTTGTATTTTTGACATTTTGATGACAATGTGTCTAGGTATAGGTCTGTTTGGGTTTCTTTTATTAGGAACTCTTTGAACTTCCTGGGTCTGGAGGCTTGCTTCTTTCCTCAGGAGAGCAGCAGAAGGCACAACAGAAGATAAATTTATACAGGGAGTGGCAGAAGAGATGAGAGTTTACCAGGAGCGATATGAACCCCTTTGAGAGAAAAAGAGTGGGGTCCAAAGGGACTCTCTAACATACCCTGTATTGTCCCATCTGTGGTACCATGTTATATGTTATCCTGAAGGTCTTGGGGTCTCATTTTAGGGCTCTTGTGAGCCCAAGAGAAGATTTCATCAGACCCACCAGGTCCAGGAACAAAGAAGTCAGAACATTCAGTAGAAAGCAAAGGATAGCAAGGTTTATTAAAGACAGTTCACCCTTTAAGAGATATGATAAGGGTGGGCCATGAGGAACTTTGGACTGAAGTTTTTAAGGAGTCTAGTAGCCCTTATGTCCACCCAGGGGTATTTTGGGGTGGGGAAAGGGTTTCGATTTGTCCATTAGTGACTCCCCTTTAAACTGATTGGAGGGATTCCACTTCACTTAGTCCTGCTTTCACACTCATGATTAACTCACTACCTAGGTCTTTGTGATGGTAAGAAAGAAATTGGATATGGAATCATCTGCCACACAGTGGGTACCCAGAAAATACTGCTTATACAGCTACCCATAAGTGAGTCTTGAGAACCAACTTTAGTGGAGAATGCCTGATGCAAGTTGTACTAGTTGGGAACCTACTGTGGGGAGATAAAGCCTACCTAGGATTGGACCAGACTAGATAAACTTTAGGACCTTACATCCTAGACTCCATGGTTAATTAGTCATAAAAAATAATCATTGTGGGGAAATACTTAAAGCTATCCAGATCTAATTAGTAAGGTCTTAACTAAATTGCCACCTCCTCAGAGAGCCTTCTCTATCTGCACTACATTAGTGTCACTCTTCCAGTCTTAGTCATTGTCTAGTTCATTATCTGTTTCATTGTCTTTATATCACAGTCTAAAATTGCCAATTTTTTCTCATTTACTTTCTGACACACACACACAAACTCAGTAAAATGTGCTGTAGTATAAGAAATGTATATTGGCATCAAAGACCTTGTGAGGAAGATGTGGCAGTAGTTGAGGGCTCATGTGTATCAGTGTCAGAAGTTCATTTCCAGCCAAGACAGATGAATACTAGGAGTTTGTCTGGAGTAACACTCTGTAGGATGATCTGGGAAAGTGGAGCTAAGCAACAGGAGAAGAGTTGATGAATGACAGAGCTGATGAATGATGAATGACAGCAGTTTTCATTTTCTGACAAAAATCATGTTACCAGAACTAGTTTTTAGCCCTGCTGTAGAGCAGTGAGCAATCTTAGAGGAGGCCCTGGCTCTGGAATCATTCTCACATGCCTGCAAAAGGAGGTGGGACACTTTCAGATATAATTAATATTATACAAAACATAATACAGGGTCCTGGTATAGAAAGAGATGGAAATAGGGGTGGACAGGTTTCATTTATAGGTCACCATCAGGGGGTCTTTGAAGAGGCTATGTCTGAGCTAAGAATAAAAAAAGGAGCCAAGCACCCCAGTCCTGTCCCCATGAGGTTAATTTCCCCTGCATTCAGTCTTTACCGCCTCTCGTCTTTCTCTGTCCTCTGACCTTTCTTGAGCCTTTCTTTGTTTCCTCTAATCATTCTATACCCCTTTCACTATAAATCAGTACAGATTTTCAAAGACTCTTTCAATTTTCCTTTACCAGTTCAACAAATCCAGAGGTACAAATCAAGTCAGAAAATCCAAGGAGGAGGAAGAGAATGGAAAAAGAGTGAATTCTCGATATAATTTTCCCTGTTCCACTGGTGAAACTACAATGAAAATAGCAACCTGATAGGAAGACTGAGGATTTGTTTATTTAATACAGACTAGGTATTCCAAACACTTAAAATATGAAGTGTTTGTTTTGAATAATATATGTTCATCATGGAACATGTGGAACAAACTGTGAAATAGAAGAAAAGAATAAAAATCACCCTCACAAAATCCTACAGCCCAAAGCTAACCACATGTCAAGCTTTTGGTATTTTGCTTTTCAATATTTTTATAGGTTTCTTTCTTTTATTAAAAACATCTGTTGATATATATTTAAATACAAATTTTACCCTTTTAAACTGTGCAGTAAAATGATTTTTAGCATATTCTCAAAGTTGTGTGAGCGTCATTATTATTTAATTTTAGAATATTTCATCATCCCCACATGAAACTTCAAACCCATTAGCAGTCACTCTCATTCACCCCCCACCTCACCTTCAAACCTAGATAACCATAAATCTGCTTTCTGTCTCTATATAGATTTGCTGGTTTTGAACATTTCATTGAAGCAAAGTCATATAAAATGTAGCCTTTTCTGCATGGCTTCACTTAACATGATGTCAAGGTTAATCCAGGTGCTGGTATGTTTCAGGACTTCATTCCTGAAATAGTTAATTGTATGGGTACCCATATTTTGCTTATTCATTCTTCAGTTGATGGACTTTTGGGTTATTTCCGTTTTTGGCTATTATGAATGATGATTCTATGAACATTCACATACCAGTTTTTGTGTGGATGTTATTTCATTTATTTTGGTTGCATACCTAGAAGTGAATTTTCTGGCTCATATGGTAATGCTGTGTTTAACATTTTCAGGAACTGCCGAACTGTTACTTTTTATTTCAGCACAATTATGGTGGTGTTGTAATATAATCACCTGTAGTAACTTGCTGAGACTTCCTTATTTGTTTTTCTCTAGTTTTTAGTGAAACTTTTTTTGCAAACATCCTTTAAAAATGCTTTTGTGCTGCACCCTGGTGGCTCAGGCATTGGATCTGTGGCTGCAGCACAGTCCACTAGAGCAGAGGTGATGAGGGAGAGTTTTGAATGGGATGCAAAGTTCTATAAACTTCTAAACATTTCTACAAACTTGAAATCAGCATGGGAGCAGACAGGACAAGGGGACAGCCTGAAAGAGATTCAGCCTCCATTCAGAGAATGAAAGACCATAAAATTCCTTCAAAAACACACCAGCACCAGGGATATTTTAGCGACTTCCTAAAAGGTCTCACAGAATTGTTCTCTTCCTATCTTATCTGAAACCACCTACAGAGATTGCTCATTTATTCTTTGATGAATAAAACATTCCTTTCTTATTCTATAATGTATCAAGTCTGCCTGAAAAGCTCCGCTCTCAGGCAAATGGGGCAGCAGCCTCTCTGCCTGCAGGAATTCCATCTCCCTACACTGTCAATTATTTCTCTCTCCCTACTTTCTCTAATAAAACTGCATTTCTGTAACATCTCCAGAATTATATTTTGAACCATTCACCACTGAGCCCCAGGAACGCTGCATCAAAGGAACCCAGCTTTGTGACCTGGGGTTGGTAGGAGCAACCAAAATGAACTACTAATAAATGAAAAGAGCTTCCTCTTCCTCTTTCTTCCTGCCTGCCTCCTTCCTAAAAAAGCATTTGATTCCACAAGGATTGGACTAAACCCTAGGAATACCAAAATGAATAAAAGTTGGTCACTGCTGTCAATAGCCCACCATCCAGTGAGGGAAGCAGACACATCAAGTTCAATCCTGGAGCATGATCTGTGCTATAGTAGAGAGATTTATAAATGCTGAGAAAGCACAGAGGAAGCCAAAACCTTCCTTGCAGTTGGTAGGGAAGTCTTCTTGGAGGCAGCAACATATATAGATTCTGGAAAGATGTGTCTTCATCAGGGAGCTGAGGAGGAATAGGAGGAACAGGAAGAGGAAGTGGGAAGAGGATGGAGGAGGAGAAAGAATAGGAAGAGAATACCAAGAGAGGCTACAAAATGTGCAAAAACACAGAAGCATGAAAGATACTCATGGAAGCATGAAATGATACTCAAGATGCTGCAAATAGATTCGTGTGGCCAGAGTCCCGGTTAGTCTAAGGAAAAAGGAAGTTATAATATTAGTAATGTAATTAGAGGCCAGATTTTGAAGGAGTTTGAATGACATGCAAAAAAATTCATATTTTAGTCCAGATCACTGGGGAGCCTTAAAAGGATTTAAGGATAGGAGCGGACATGGTTGTAATTAATATCGAAAAAGTTTTTTTGAAATAAATTATCTTTTCTAAAACATAGTTACTATGCATTCTTTCCCTCTTCTTGGACAAAATCAACCCATTATTGTCCTATGGTCTGTGCTCTTTTTTTTTACCCTCGCCCTGAGTCTCAAACCTGGGTCTGTGGGCTTTACATGGCCTGCACCTTAGCAACCTTAGCTGCCTGAGCCATAGAGGTGTGCCATATCCTATGATCTTTCATCATTAAAACATTCAGATAACAATATTTCCAGAAGTGAATTCTTATCTCTAGAACTTCCTCTGCATAACATGAGTCACTTCTTTTTGCTTTACAAGCTATTTGGCAAGACCTCATCTTCTTACCTACGTACTTTATAATTTTCTTTTCTACCTACAGGCATTATATTTTAAAAACTATAAGAAGGAAAATAGACATAATAATCAAAACTTCATTGTTAAACATTTTTAGTATTTAAACATCACTGTGCACCAAACACAGTATTTATAAATTCATACGTATATACTCAAAGTATTTTATACTTACATGTTGAGGAGAAAGCCCAAAATAAAACCCACAAGACTCTTTACCTTAATAATGATTTATTTTAGATATCTTCTTTTATTTATATCCTTAAGATCTTACATCTCCATTTAATTCTATCATGGTTGAAATATAAATAAGTAAATGTTAAAAATATATCATACAAGTATATAGTAAAAAAAATCTAAGAACAGGAATATCTGTCAAATCTATTAATAATCCCTTGCCCCATACCTTGTTAGCGGTTTCTCCTCATAAAAATTTCCTCGTTTATCCCTAATAAGTTATAATTTCTTGATCTATCAAATTAAGACTCAAACTCCCCTACTCTTCTTTGCAATATACATGCTATGTTTGTATATAGTCTGCCTGTCTTTGTGCTACTATTTTTCACAGTGGCTATACCATTTTACATTCTCATCAGCAATGTATGAGAGTTGTAGTTTCTCCCTTGCTTTTCTGTACAGTTTCAGAAAATATATTTGAATTTCTTGTAACATCAACTCCAGACACTATCACTTGGCCCCTTGTTGCATGAGATAAGGAAAATAGTGGCTCTGTTTCTCCCTATCATTCTTTTCTCTTTCCACATCAAATTTTCTATCACCTGTATTTTTTATTTTGCATTGTTAAGATCAATGACATTTGTGCTCTGTTCTATAAGCATGGCTGATTTAGTCATGCTTTCTCTATTGGTTGGTTTAAAAAGTCAGAAATAAGGGGTGCGCCCTGGTGGCCTAGTGGTCTAATACACCTGGGAGCAGTCCCACATACATCCCAAGGTCCCCACATACATCCCAAGGTCCCCACATACATCCCAAGGTCCTGGGTTTAAGACCTGGGATCGATGTGCACAACTAAATAAAAATAAATATGATGAAGTTCTTCCTCCTCCTCTCCCTACCTTTTTGCCTACCCACCTTTATTCCTGCCTGTACCTTTCTTTTTAAAAAAGGGAAAAGTAAGTCAGAAATAAATAATGGTTGCATTAATATTGTGACTATGTGCATCATATTCCTCTCACAGCCAAATAGTTTGATATGTTTCTATCATTTTGTTATAAAGCTTTTTGTTTTCATGGAGTTTTTCTTTCTTTTCTGTAAATCAGGACAAAATACACATAAGATGAATTTGTCATTTAACCATTTAAGGGGAAAATTCACTGATAGTACAATCATAATTTTGTACAACCATCACCACAGTCTAATTCCAGAACATTTCATCCTCCCAAAATTGAAGCCTCATATCATTCCCCTCTCCCTGTGGTCCCTGGCAACAACTAATTTACTTTTTGTCTGTATGGATTTACCTATTCTGAAGATTTCATAAAAATGATTCATACAAAATATGGTCTTTTGTGTCTGACTTCCTTTACTTAGAATAAGGTTTACAAGGTTCATCCACGTTGTAGCAAGTATAAGTACTTATTTTATTTTTGTGGTTGAATGATATTCTATTGTGTGAATATATCACACTTTGTTCTTTACATTTTAGCTAAGTGAAGGACTCTTTCTATTAACATTCATGTGTACACTTCTGCTTGAACACTTGTTTTCAAATCTTTGGAATATATACCTATGAGTAGAATAACTGGGTCATGTGGTAATTTTATGTTTAACTTAATGAGTAGCCACCAAATTGTTTTTCATAGCGGCTATACCATTTTATATTCCCCACAATCAATGTATGTAGGTTCCAATTTCTCCACATCAGCACGTTTCTTTCAATTTTTTAAATTTTGGCCAACCTGGTAGATACAATATTGTATTTATTATGGGTTTTATTCACATTTCCATAATAACATTGAGCATTTTTTCATGTGTTCATTGACCATTTATATATAATCTTTGTATAAATATTCAAGTCCTTTATCCATTTTTCAACTGAGCTATTTGTGTTTTTCTTGAGTTGCAAAAGTTCTTTATATATTCTGAATATTAAACACTTATCAGATATAATTTTAAAATATATTCTCCCATTCTGTGGGCTGTACTTTCACTTTCTTGATAGTCTTTCGATGTATAAAGGTTCTAAATTTTGATAAAGTTCAATTTATCTTTTTCTTTTGTTGCTTGTTCTCTTAGTGTCACATCTAAGAAACCATTGCCAAATCCAAGGTTGTAAAACATTACTCTAAAGTTCGCTTCGAAGAGTTTCATAGCTTTAGTTCTTCTGTTTAGGTACTTGATCTGTTTTTAGTTAATTTGTATATTCAGTGTAATGGTCCAAATTCATTATTTTCCATGTGAATATGTAGCTTTTCCAATATCATTTGTTGAAAAGACTATTCTTTCCTCATTGAATGATCATAATACTCTTGCCAAAAATCAATTGACCATAGATATATAGGTTTATTTATGAACTTTCCATTCTACTACATTTATTTTTAAGTCTGTACTTAAACCAATGCCACATTGTTCTGATTACTATAATTTTGTAGTGAGTTTGAAATCTTTCATCATTGAGTATGACATTAGTTGTGAGGTTTTCATCAATGCTCTTTATCATGTTGAAGAAGTTCCCTTCTACTCCTAGTTTGATAAAGTGTTTTATTAATCATGAAAAGGTGTTGGATAGTGTCAAATTGTATTCCAACCTCAGTTCAAATGATCATGTGAATGTTTCCTTCCTTCTATTAATATGGTGTCTTATGTACATTGATTTTTTTATATGCTGAAAGATCCTTGTATTTCTGGCATAAATCACCCTTGGTTTCATTTATAATATTTTAAATGCTGCAGATATGATTTGTTAGTATTTCATCAAGATTTTTAAAAAAATGAATACTTTTTAAAATCGCTTTATTATTTCTCTTTACATTTTTTTATGTACTACAGGATATTGAATCTTTACCCCAGTCTGTGTATTTCACACCATATCAACCATAAGCATTTCAGTGCCTTTACTACTACCTAATTCCCCTCTTCTCTCCCTTCCCCCTACTTTCCCTTTGGTAGTCATAGTCTTGTATCCTGTGAATTTTGTTGAGTTTGTTTATTTTGTTCCTTTATACTTCATATATAACCCCGGACTTCTTTTTGTTCTGGCTTATTTTGCTTAGAATAACGTCCTGCATTTCCATCTGTTCTGCTGCAAAGGGCACAGGTTCATTTTTTATCAGCTGCATAAAATTCCATTGACTATATACACTACAGCTTTTTTTGTCCAAGTATCTATTGATTAGGCATTTAGGTTTTTTCCATGTTTTGGCTATTGAAAATTGTGCTGTTATGAACAAAATGTTGCATATATTTTTCCTGATGAGTGTTTTTATATATACTGGCTATATACCTAGAAGTGGGACTGCTGGGTAAAAAGGTAGATCCATCGTTATTTACGTAGGAATCTTCATACCGTTTTCCAAAGAGGTTGCAATAATCTACATTACCATCGAAAATGAAAAAAAAAAAAACACTCTTTTTCTCCACACCATTTCAACAATTGTCGTTTCCAGTGTTTTTGACAGAGGCCATTCTCACTGGTGTGAGGTGATATTTTAGTGTGGATTTTATTTGTATTTTTCTGACAGTGAATGATGTAGAGCATTTTTCCAAGTGTTGCAGGTCACCTGTGTTTCTTTTCTAGATAGGTGTCTGTCCACTTCTTGTGCCCATTTTTGAGTGTGTTGTCTGCTTTTTTGTTATTGAGATATATGGACTCTTTATTTGTTTTGGCAATTAAGCTCTTGTCTGATATGTGTTGTACAAATACTTTCTCCTATTCTGTGGGTTGCCTTTTTGTTTTAGTGGAGGTTTATTTCACAGTAATAAGCTTTTTAGTTTGGTGAAGCCCCAAGTGTTTATTTTTGCTTTAGTTTCTTTTGCCTTAGGTGTCACTTCCCTAAAGAGGTCTTTGAGGTTGGTGAGGTTTTATTTTCCCTACATTTTCAACTACATATTTTATAGTTTCAAGTCTTATATCCAGGTCTTCGATCCATTTTGTGTTCATTATTGTGTATGGTGTTAGTGATTAATACAGTTTAATTTTTTTGCAGGTAGCTGTCCAATTTTCCCAGCACCATTTTTTGAATAAACTTTCCTTCCTTCATTGTATGCCTTTGACTCCTTTGTTGTAGGTTGATTGCTCTAGGTATGGTTTTATTTCTGCGTTCTTGACTGCATATCATTGGTCATACATCTGTTTCTGTTCCAATACAATATTGTTTTGATGGCCATTGCTCTTTTGTATAGTTTGAAGTCAGGGAATATGAATCATCTACTATTCTGCTTTTCTGAGGACAGTTTTGACTATTGAGACATCTTGTAGTTTCATAGGATGTTTAGCATTGTTTGTTCAATTTCCTCAAAAAATGTCTCTGGATTTTGTTACGGGAGTTGCATTAAATCTGTTTATTTATTGGATAGGATGGCCATTTTAATTATATTGATTCTTATGATCCAGGATAATAGAATATTCTCCCATATCATTGTGTCTTCTTTTTCTTTTCTTACTGTCTTGTAGTCTTCAATATAGAGATCTTCCAACTCCTTTGATAAATTAGTTATCACTTATTTTATCTTTTTTGATGCTATTGTGATGGAATTTCTTTCCTGATTTCTTTGTTCTCTAGTTTGTTGTTAACATATAGCAATGCTACTAATTTTTATATTGATTTTATATCCTGCCACTTGGCTGTGTTCATTTACTCTTCTAGTATTTTTTTTTTTTGATGTTGTCTGAGTCTAGGATTTTCTTGGTAGAATATCATGTCATCTGAAAATAATGATAATTTTATTTCTTCTTTTCCATATGCATTTCTTTAATCACCTTTTATTGCCTTATTGCTCTGACTAGAATTTCTAGGACAATGCTGAATAATAGTGGTGATAATGGGCATTTTTACCTCAGTCCAGACTTATGGGAAAGATTTTTAGTTTTTACCAATCAGTATGATGTTAGATGTGGATGTGGGTTTGTCATATATGGGTTTTATAATGTTGAGTTTAAGTGCTTTCTAATCCCATCTTGATAATAAGGGTGTTGACTCTTGTCAAATGCTATTTCTGCATCTGCTGATAAAATGATATAATTTTTTTTTATTTTTCCCTTTTTGATGTGGTATATTATATTGCTTGATTTTCATATGTTGAATCATCTTTGCATCCCTGGAATAAATCCCAATTAGATATCTATATTCATCAATAATATCGGTCTATAGTTTCCTTTTTTGGTATTGTCCTTGTCTGATTTTGGAATCAGGGTAATGTTAGCCTCATAGAATGTATTTGAGTTTTCCATCCTCTTTGACTTTGTGGAAGTGTTTAAGGAGGATAGGAATAATCCCTTCTTTGAAAGTTTGGTAGAATTTGCCGGTAAAGTAATTTGCTCTTGGACTATTGTTTTTTGGAGAGACTTGAATATCATTTCAATTCCTGTACTTGTTATTGGTCTGTTCAGAGTTATCTGAGTCTTCCTGGTTTAGTTTGGGGAGGTTATAGGATTCTAGAAATTAGTCCATTTCTTCAAGATTGGGAAAATTTGTTGGCATATCAGAGTTCATAATAGTTTCTTATGATCCTTTGTATTTCTGTGATGTCTGTTGAAATCTTGTTCATTTATCATTTTTGTTATTAGGGTTTTCTCTTTTTTTCCTCATGAGTCTGTTTATAGTTTTGAAAAACCACTCTTGACTTCATTGATCTTTTGGATGGCATTTTTTACTTTTTATTGTATTCATTTCTGCGCTAATATTTATTAATTCCTTCCTTCTACTGATTTTTTTGTTTCAAATGTTTTTCTTTTTTTAGTTCCTTCAGGCATGTGGTTACATATTTAATCTGGGATATCTTGGTTTTTAATCTGCACTTGTATTGCTATAAATTTTTCTCTTCAAACAGCTTTTGCCACACCCTGCATGTTCACTACTTTTGTTTGTTTCCAGATAATTTATTGTCTTTAGTGTCATTGATGATCCAGGATTTATTCAGAAGCATGTTGTTTAATCTACACATTTTTTGTAGTTCTTTCAGTGTTATTTTCCTGGTTCATTTCTAATTTTACCCCCTTGTAGTAGAAGAAGATGCTTTCTATAATTTTAATTTTACCAAATTACTAAGATTTGTGTTGTGTCCCAAGATATGGTCTAGTCTAGGGAATGTTCCATGTGCATTGAGAAGAATGTATAGTCCTTTTTGTTGGGTAGAAAGATCTATAAAAGTATGTTAGGTCTATATTATCTATTATTTCAGTTAGGGGTTTTATTTCTTTATTGATTTTCGGCCTAGATTATCTATTGATATAAGTGGTGTATTGAAGTTTCCTACTACTTTTGTGTTGCTGTTAATATCTTCCTTTAGCTTTGCCATATTTGTTTCATAAAGGTAGGTGGTCTGGCATTGAGTGCATATATATTGATAATAATGATAATTATTTATTTTGCTGGGTTACACTTTTGACCATAATATGGTATCTAACTATGCTTCACGTTCTCATTTTTAGGTGGAATCTTATCTTCTATGATACCAGTATAGCAGTTATTGATTTTCTTTCATTTCATTGTTTCAATACCATTTTCTATAGCCCTTCACCTTCAGCCTATATTTGTAATTGTAACTGATTTTTCCTGTAGGTATAATACTCATGTGTCCTGGATTTTGATCCATCCTGCCACTTTGTGCCTTTTGTTGGTGATTTCAATCCACTCCCATTTAGGGTAATTATTTATTGCTGTCATTTGAGCCTTTGCTTTCTGTTTGTTTTTCACTCTATTGCTTTACTTTTTTGAGAAAAGAAAGAAGGGAGGGGAGTAAGCAATATTTAAGGAAGAAATGATGGAAGAGCAGGAAGAAAAATATTTATTTTGTTGATCATTTTGATTTTTACCCTGATCCTGGGTTTCAAATCTGGGTCCTTAGGTGCACACTTTGTTCTTTATTTTTTGTTTGGCTTTATCACAATGTTTAGTACACATTTATTTCAGTCTGAAGGAATCCCTCCAGCATTTTTTTATAGTACAGGTCTTCAAAACTCGCTCAGTTTTTGTTGATCTGGGAATGTCTTAATTTCTCCTTCAATTTTGAAGGCTATTTTTGTCAGTTTTAGAATTCTTGGTTGACTTGACATTTTCTTTCAGCACTATTATGTCGTCCCACTGCCTTTTATCGTCCATGGTTTTTAACGAGAATATACATTCCTCTCAAATACACATGCAATAATTTTCAGGATAGACTATATGCCAGGTCTTAAAACAAACCTAAATAAGTTTAAAAGGATAGAAATTATGTCTTCTGATACAATGGAATGAATTTAGAAAGCAAAAAACAGAAAGAAGTTTGGTAAACTCACACAGATGTGAGAATTAAGCAAAAACAAAAAATTCCTAAACTGGTTAAAGAAAACACCAAAATGAAAATTAGAAAATACTTTGAGATCAACAAAGATGAAGATACAACATACCAACAACTTATGAGATCTGACTAAAATAGTGTTTAGAAGGGAATTTATAGCTATAAATTATTATGTTAAAAATAAAACATTTTAAATCAATAGCCTAAAATTTTACTTTAAGGAATTGGGTAGATAACAACAAACTAAATGTAAAGCAAGTGGAAAGATAAATAATAAAACTAGAGTGGAAATTAACAAAGTAGAGAGTAAAACAGTACAAAAAATTAATGAAACTGAAGCTAGTTACATGAAAAGATATGTAAACTTATAGCTATATTGACCAAGAAGAAAATAGCTCAAATAACTAAATCAGAAATAAAAGAGGACACCACTACAGATATTAAATAAATAAGATTATAAAGGAATACTATGATCAATTATGTGTAAGTAAATGAGACAACTTAGATGAAATGGACAATTATTAGAAAGACACTACCAAAACTACTCAAGAAATAAAAAATATGAATAGATATATAGCAAGTAAAGAGATTTAATTAGTAATTAAAAACAGCTATAGTCTATAGTCTCAGCATAGACAGATTCACTTGCGAATTGTTGCAAACATTTAAAAAGTATTAATACCAATTCTTCACAAACTCTTCTAAGAAATAGCGAAGGTAACACTCCCCAATTAATTTTAGGCTATTGATTTAAAATGTTTTATTTTTAACATAATAATTTATAGCTATAAATTCCCTTCTAAACACTATTTTAGTCAGATCTCATAAGTTATTGGTATGTTGTATCTTCATCTTTGTTGATCTCAAAGTATTTTCTAATTTTCATTTTGGTATTTTCTTTAACCAGTTTAGGAATTTTTTGTTTTTTCCCTTATACCAAAACTGACAAGGATATCATAAGAAAAGAGAACTACACACCTATGTTTCAAATTAATATAGATGCAAAAACATTCACAAAACACTAGCAAACAGAAAACTATAGAACATTAATTCAATAACATTCTTCTCAAGAACATCTGGAACATTCGCTAAGGTAATACGATATGCTAGGTCATAAAACAGAAACTCCAGCAAATTAAATACAGCATCATAAAAAGATTTATATACAACATCATTAAGTGTGAGTTGTCACAGAAAATTAAGGATGATTTAATATCTGAAATTCAATTAATATACCATATTAATACATCAAAAACAAAAATATTTTCAATAGACACAAAAAAGCACTTGATAAGATACAGCACCTTTCATAATAAAGAAACTCAACCAGAAAGAAGAAATCTAAGATATACCCCCAGCTAACATCATACTTAATGGTGAAAGACTGCATACAATCCTCATAAGATCCAACACAAGACAATGATGTCTGTTCTTGTTAAGTCTATTCAACATGGTATGAGAAATTCAATCCTGGGCAATTGGCATGAAAAAGAAATAAAAGCCAACCAAATTAGAAAGTAAGAAGCAAAACTATATGTACTCACATATGAGAAAACCTTATATGTAGACATTTTGAAGGAATCTACTAAAAGCTACTAGAACTAATGAACAAGTTCAGCAGGGTTGCAGGATGAATGATTAATATATAAAAATAAATTTTATTTCTGTATACTTGAAACTAATAACGCAAAAAATAAAATTGAAGAAACACTTGTATGAATAGTATCATCAAAAAAAGAATAAAATATTTGGGAATAAACAAAAGAACTGAAAAACTTATACTCTGAAAACTATAAAACTTTATTAAATTAGAGAAGATGCATACACATGTAAAAATCATGTGTTTGTGGATTAGAAAGCCTAATATTTGTAAGATGACAAAACCCAAATTCATCTACAGATTCAGTACAATCTCTATCGAAATCCCCACTGCCTTGTTTGAAGAAAATAACAGGCTGCTCCCAGCATTCATATATAAATGGAAGAGAGCCAGAATAATCAAAACAGTCTTGAAAAATAAAACAATTGAAGGACTCACACTTCCTAATTTCAAAATTTAATATGTGGTATTAGCATAGGATAGACATATATTAATGGAACATAATTGAAAGTCTAAGTATGAACCCATGTGTCTATGAGCAACTGGTTTTCAGCACAGGTTCCAAGACCATTCAAAAGAGGAAAGAATAATATTTTCAACAAATGTTACCATGGTGATGGATAACCACATGCAAAAGAAAGAAATTGAACACTTAACCGCACACAATCTATAAAAATTAATCCAGAATGTATCAAAGACCTAAATGTAAGAGCTAAAAGTATATGACTCTTAGAAGAAAACAGGGGGATAACTCTGTATAGCCTCAGATTTGCCAATGGATTCTTATATATAACTCCAAAGCACACGAAACAAAATAAAAAATAAATAAGTTGAAATTTCTCAAAAGGAGAAACTCTGTGCTTTAAAGGACACCCTAGAAATTGCAAAACCAGTCCGTAGAATGGGAGAGAAATGTTTGCAAATCATAGGGGATATATATCTTAAAATTCAGTAAGAGACAACCTATTTTTAAAGATGGCAAACTATCTGTATATACACTTCTCCAAACAATATATAAAAATGACCTGTAGAACATGAAAAGTTACTCAAAATCATTAGTCAACAGGGGAATGGATATCAAAACCACAATGAGAGACCATTTCACATCTACTAGGATAACTTTAATCAAAAAGTCAGACAATAAGAAGTGTTACTGAGGATGTGGAAGAATCAGAACACTTATACACTTCTGGTGGGAGTATAAAATGGTGCAGCCACTTTGGAAAACAGTTTATCACTTTCTCACATGGTTAAACATAGTGTTACCATATGAAACAGCAATTCCATTCCTAGATATATATCCCAAGGAAACAAAACCATACATTCACAAAAAACTTGTTTGTGAATGTTTATAGAAACATTAATTATAATAATCAAAAGTGGGAACAAACCAAGTATCTATCAACAATGAATAGATAAATAAAAATTGCTGTATTAGTCATAAAGTGAAAAATTTCCCCCACAATAAAAAGGAATAAGGTACTAATAAATGCTACAATATCAGTGCACCTTGAATACATTATGTTGAATGAAAGAAGCCAATCATACAGAACCAGATATTGTATGATCCCAATTATGTGAAATATCCATATAAACAAATCCACAGACACAGGAAGTTGATTAGTGGTTGCCAAGAGTTGGAGAGTTAGGGTGGTGGAATGAAGAGTGACTACTAATGAAACAGGGAACTAAAAAAAATCTTCAGTTCACGTCCTTATTTTACAAAACTCAGCCCTGAGGGAAGTTTACAACACTGTGCTCTGACTGCAGGATGCTCCGCTAATCATAAAACACCCTAGACAATAAATTTAAGTCGATGGCTTTTTCTGCTTCTATGAAACCCCAGATACCCTAAGTTGATTGAAGAGCATTCCTGGCGCCTGGCTGACTGAGCTGGTTGTAAAAATGGGGACCTTAGATAACAGAAAAACGTTAAGTATGTCACATATGGAAACCTGTGAAAACCATGGTTATGCCTGTCAGAAATTATTATCTGCCTTTGTTCTCTGCGCCTCTCTGTATGTCTATATAAACCCTGAGCTGCATACACAGAGCACTGTGTGATTTGGGTATGTTTCCCCATATAGCCACCAGCTAATAAAACTCCTCCTAAATTCTCTCTGACTCTGAAATGTTTTTCTGATCTCACCAGTTACTTTGCAACACTAATATGGGTACAGGTTTCTAAAGTTGTCTGTAGTAACAATTGCACATATACTAAAAATCATTGAATTATATACTTTAAATGAGTGAATTTTATGGTATGTGAATTATATCTCAATAAAGCTGTTCATTTTTCAAAAGATACACTTAACAAAGAAAGTAGAATCTATGCAGGCCAGCTCGATTACTGGAAATTTCATGTGCAGAATGTGATCGTTAACATACAAAAACACTATTTAATGAAGTTAGGAGGCTAGAGAGTGCCTATGCATGTGTAAATCAGCAAACTACAGGGCCCAACATGTCTTGCATCTCCCATAGGAAGGTGATGCTGTTTTGTCCTCCAGCAGAACTGAAAGGGAGGAAATTATTAACCTTGGACTAGGGAAGTGCCCCCACCTGGGTCTCACCATAAATGCATTTTCCAATATGTCCTCTTTTCAATCGTTTGTTTACAAATAAACCCATTTTGTTGTTGGAATAACTGATTGCTTTTGTTTGAGATCAACAAGAACAATAGAGAAAGAAATACGGGACTTGGAGTGACAGACCATTTGGATAACCTGGCCTCAGGGAGGATGGAATCAGATCCTAGTTACTCTAGAGATCTCAGCAGCAGGAGTTCAAATATTCACCCTGAACCTCTCTTTCCCTTCTTTCAGATTCAGCTCCCAGTATAAACTGCTTGATTTTCTCTAGTTCCCAATTCAAAATTCCTCTTTGCTCAGAATTTCCTGCCAAAGCACATTTAAGGCATCACCAGGAAGATCCTTTGGTCAGACAACCGACTTGATTAAACTAGCAAGGTAAACCCACTCCTTCCCCAACTCATCAGATTCAGTTACTTCCTCTTCTTTCCTGGATTCTCATTGTACTCTGAGCCTCTATTATAGCCCTAATCCTGTTGGATTCTAAGCACTTGGTGTACATTTCTCTTCCAGAAACTTGGCCTAATTCTTCTCTGCTTCCCCCAGGGCACCTGGCACAGTCAGGCACATTGCAGATATAATAGATTGGAGGTCAACCAGAGAGCCCTGTGAGTTCTTGGTAATAGAAATTAGTTGAAAGCCAATGTCTCTCACAAAGTTTTATTGACTGGAGAGGGAATAAGGAGATTTCATGTGTGGGCGAGATAGCAAAAAGGGATTAGGGTCTACATGTAGGGAAATGGACATGTGGTGGATGGGTGACAGCTAGGGTATAGAGTCTCAAGCTTCTCATTTGGGTGGTCTCAATTTGAATATTTTAAGCAGTTTCTAGGCAAGCAAAGCACATGGGGTACCTCCTTGCTGCAATCAGGTTATCAATTGATTGCTAACTGGAGGATCTAGAGGTTTAAGTTGTCTTTTGTTCTTTCTCTTGTTTCAAGAATACCTGAGACTTCTGGCCAAGATGGAAACCTGGTAGGAGCAAGACTCACGTCCTCTCCACAGAGAAACGAGAAGAGAAAATTCACCTATTTTCCAGAAAAAAAAGACAGAAAGGAAAAGCAGGCATAGATGCTGTACTGAAAGAGCAGCAATCGCAGCAACAAAGGGTAGGTGAAAACATCTGAGTTTAGAGCTACATACAAGATCCGACTCAGGATTCCTGCTGTGCTGGAGTGGGTAGAACTGTGGGAGGAACCAGCTTTCCCAGGAAGCACAAAAGCAGTGGAGATCCCTCCCATCAGGACCCAGACATGAGCTGAGGGAGAGGGTCTAGTCACAGGACAAAAGAGGCACCAGTGCCCCAGTTGTTTGACTGGAGGCCTAGCAAGAAAGTTATGCTGGAAGCGGCCATAACCAGAAGGCAGCAAGGGTAATCCACTTATTGCTCCATAGCCAAAATCCGACCTACCAGGAATCCTGCCCTCAGGCTTAGAGAGAATAGAGAATCTCCCAGAGGAGGAACTCATCAATGCTACCAACTAGCGCCACCTTGTGGGTGTAGGTGAAATTGCAGTCAGATTACCAATTGTGTGTCAACAGCTAGGTGATCGCTGTGGTTGGGAGCTGGGAAACTGGGGGAACACTGCATCCCCCACACAAACTCTAACCTCATTGACTGAACTGTCAAGCAGCAACAGAGGGCCCACATAAGAACTTCAAAAAATCCAACTAGTGATGATGCCACAAAACTCAAGAAATCCCAGTGTCCAAGCCAAGACCCAGGCTTAGTCAGTGCAAGTCAATACCCTACACAAGACCATCACTGCAGGGAAACTGAATACATAGAAACAAGCAAAATGCGAAACAGAGTGAACACAGAGAAACATATGTGAAATGATGGATCCAATCCAAAACCCAGGGGAAAATCTGAATGCAACAGACATCTGCAAACTACCTGAGGATGAATTTAGGGTAGCAGTGATAAATGTACTCATGGAAATCAAGAAATAAATAAAGGAAAAAAAACTAGAACAACAAAAAAGAAAGAGAAGAAATGAAGCAGCTCAAAACAGATCTCAAAGAAATAAATAGCTGACTTAAAGAATTCAATAGAGGGACTCAAAAGTAGGATGGATGAGTCCTCCAATAGAATTGGTGAGATGGAATATAGGGCAGAGGAATGCACTCAGGCACACCAGCAAAGAGAAAAGAATGCAAAGAAATAAAGACAGTGTTCAAGACCAATGGGATAACATCAAAAGAAACAACATTCGCACTATAGGAGCTGCAGAAGGAGAAGAGAGGGAAAAAGGGGCCAGAAATTGTGTTTGAAGAAATAATAGCTGAAAACTTCCCTAACCTGAAGAATGAAGATTCTCAGCAGATTTCTCCACTAAAACTCTACAGGTCAGGAGGGAATGGAATGATATATTCAAAAGACTGGAAGAAAATAATTTTCATCCTAGGATATTATACCCTGTGAGATTATCATTCAGAATTGAAGGAATGGTAAATAGCTTTTCCAATAAGGAAAAGTTAAAGGAATTTATCATGACAAAACCTGTTCCTCAAAAAGTACTAAAAGATGCTGTATAAAGAGTAAAGAAACTCTACTTAAAAACAGGTCTATTAGACCTATTCATCTATGTTCATTGGAGGTGTTGGTCTGTGGCTTTCTTTCTTGGTGACATCTTTATCAGCTTTTGGTATCAGTGTGATGTTGGCCTCGTGGAGAGTGACTGGGAATTCTCCCTGTTCTTTGATATTTTGGAAGAGTTTGAGTAGCTCCTATTCTTCTCTAAGATTTGGTGAAACTCATTGTAAAAGACATCTGGTCCTGGGCTCTTATTTTTAGGAAGACATGACCAAATCCTATGTGCTTAATATTTTATCCTGTTTAGTTTTATTGTTATTGTTTTACTTGGAAAGATAATGCTATCCAAATTTTTTTTTGAATTTTACTTCCATCATGCTAAGTTATTTTTTCTTTTTATCTACTGTATTCTTGATAATTCCAATTTTTAACTTTTCTAAATTAAGGAATTGTGACTCAAGTTTGCATTATGAATTTTACTATATTCTACCATATTCATTTTAAATACCCAATATATTGTACTCTCCTGAGTTTCTTTTGAAAAAAGTATATGTGATAAATTATGTTCTTTTCTTGTCCTGAAAAAAATCAAAACCAAGAAAAATAAGGAGTGGTAAAGGAAACTAGAACTCTTGTGGTGGGTGTGGTGTGAAATGCACACAGACTTAGGTGTAAATTCAAGATACTAAAAAGTATATAGAATGTGAAATACTAAAACAAATAGATATTGTATATAGTATATAAATATACATATATAATGATATTAATGAATATCCACATATCCACCATATTGTTCAGTTTTACCTGTTTTGAAATGTATGTGAATTTAAGAAAGCATATAAAGAAAGAAGAGTACCTGAGAAAAGACGCACCCTGGTGGAGCATCAGTTAAGTTAATCACCTTCAAAGGATCAAGCCATATACCCCTGTATAGGGTTGGGGAGAGGGTGGGACAAGTGTGAGCAACTAAATAAAAATGAAATAAAGTGCTTCTTCCTCCTCTCTCTTCCTGCCTACTTGCCTTCATTCCTGCCTACACTTTTCCTTTAAAAAGCACCTGAGAAAAATGCTGAGGACATAAGTTACCCACTATTCCCCTCCCAAAATGGACTTACAAGCCATGGAGTTGCAGTTGATTAGTTAGGTATTGGATGATGACGGGTGTAGGTAATATTTTCTGACTTGAACTGCAGATTCTTATAGGTCACAGGTCAGAGGGCCCACATTGTCCTTTAGAAGGTTAAACAGTATAGGTATATGGCCTTGGAAGAGGGTGTTAAGATAGAGGACCAGAAACACTGCATGAGTGAATTCATTTTGTAATTTTAGGTGGAATTAATCCATTTTGCAGCTTCGTGTGAAAAATAAGTATATTAAAATAAAGTTTGAAAAAAATAGTTTGCTATTTTGTGCTTTTGACAAACAAGTATGCTAATTTAAGATGAAAGCTTAAAAATATGTTTGCCTTCTTAAAAATTTTGCTTATGTCTAACACATATTTACTCCTTAGAAATGTTTTGGTATTGAACATTTGTGAAAAATATAGTGAAGCAAAAGAAGTTTATCTACGGCATACATGATACATCTTCATCAAAGCTAAGTAGACAAGCAAAAAGTATAAAAGAACAAACTTTTGCAAATCACATTGCAGTCCTTGCATGCAATTCCTGAGAATGCATTTCCACTGACTCACTTTCTCTCCTGTCATGGGAAGTCCTTGACTCTGACAGCTCAGGGAAACTCCTTGTCTTGACAGTGGAGCTGTGCTTAAAGGCATGATGGGGAGCTCACAACCCCCTGACACTGCCATCTCCTCCCTGTAATGTACCCTGGAGAGGTTTCTCACCTCCTATGGGCCCACAATATCCCCATATATAATTGAAACATATGCCCCCTCTAGCAACTTTTAAGCTCCCTTCTTCTATTATTTTTCTCCATAATTTATAACCACCTAATAGCCTATAGATGTTATTTTGCTGATTGTCTCCCTCACTAGAATGTCAGCTTCTTGAGGGGAGAAATTTGTGTGCATTCTTGTCTCTCATAGTGAAGAGGGATACTGGCGTTCAGTAGCAAAATGATCAAGAAAAAAATTGTTAGGTGTTTTAAGTCAGTGTGATTTATTAGGTCTATTAGAGAAAATAGAGGAGAAAGAAAGCAATAGCATGAGATTAGAGTTCTTGTGGGCAGAAAAAAAGTGCACTGCTTGCTATGAAACTGGCAGATTTATACCCCTCCTTTAGCCTGAGGAATTGGCTATTGATATGAAGGGAGTGCTTTTAATCATCAAAGACCAAGTAATCTCTTCAAGCAGTGCCAGGTGAGATAGGAAGAGGGCCATCTTGAAAGATTCCTCAGTTTTGTTCTAAAAAATAACCTTTGGCACCAGTGTGAATTTAAAGGAATTCTGAACTTCTTTGTTTTTTCATTGGGGCTGAATTTGCTCCATCTTGTCTGCTCCCATGCTGATTTTTGAAGTTCACAGAAATGCTGACAGTATTCTAACTATCCCCCAATAATAGTCATTGCTGTGTTCCTCAGAGTCTACCACAGCATCTGGTACATCGTGGGTACTCAATGAAAGCATGTGGAGCAAATAAGGTCTCACATCCCAAATCTCCCTCTACCTGCCATTCAACCCGTTTGCACCCCATGATGTGCAGAATCTTGCTGCCAGCCCATAGTGTGGGATGGGCAGTGAGGTTACAGAGGACTGCCTAATCCACTTGAAAGGTTAAAGCTGGTCTTCCCTTCAATTTTCATGTTATGATCATCCCTGACTCCCACCCACACCAACAGCCCAGACAGGCTTCCCTTCTCTCAATTCACCCAGTCCTTCCTAGCAGAAAGTTCCATGCAAAATTCTGTTTCCTACCTCAAACTCTCCTAGTCTTACCCAATTTCTTTGATACCATCACCTCTTTCCTGGATAATAATTCAATTCAATGAACATTGACTTACACTGCACAAGGTACCAGGCTGTTTCCAGGGTGTTCATTCAATACACAAGTATTATCAAGTGCCTACAGGATGTCTTACAAGAATAGAAAAATGTGTTTCCTGTCCTCAAGGATCTCCCATTTCAGTGAGGGAGTCTAGAATATAACCAGATATGAATGGTCCCTGACTACTGATGGTTCAATTTACATCTTCTTTTGCTTTATCATGGCGAAAAAGTGATACACATATAGTAGAAATCATACTTTGAATTCTGAATTTTTATCTTTATCCAGGCTAGTGGTATGTGGTACAATATGCCCTTGTGCTGGGCAAAGTGGCAGAAACCTCAGCTGCTGGTCAGTCATGCCGTCACAAAAGGACATAACAGATACTCTACAAATCATTTTTCACTTTCACTAGTTTTCAATAAATTGCATGAGATATTCAATATTATAAAATAGTCTGTGTTAGAGGATTTTGCCCCATTGTAGATTGATGTAATTGTTCTCAGCATGGTTAAGGTAAACTAAGCTACAATGTTTGGTAAGTTAAGTGTATTTACATGCATTTTCAACTTAACAAAATTTTCAACCTACTAATAAGTTGATGTAGATCTGTACATACTAATCAATGTGATTGGTTCTGTGACAAAGAAGAGCCTAGGGATTGTGGGAGCCCAGAAGAGGAAACTCCAATCCAGAAGAGGTACCTGGATGGAGAGGTTACATAAGCTGAGTCTTAAAGAAGAGATGGAGATGTTTCAGGCAGAGAAAGAAGCATATGCCAAACTCTGGAGATGGATAAGAGCCATTTTGTAAGCTAGTAGTGTTGTCATCTGCACAGGGAGTGAACGAGATGAGACTGGGAAGAAGGCAAGACCTTGCAGGCCATGACCAGGAGTTTGGCTTTTATCCAAAAAACATAAAAGGGGGAGCCACTGACGCCTTTTTCAGTGATGTGAAATAAGGATGGAAAGGGCAAGAGTGAACTCGATGAAAACAGTGGATACTGTGTTATTCCAGGTGAGCAATGAAAGATGATGATGGTCTGGTGGTCGCAGTGTGGATATGGAGTAGGGGACAACTCAAATTTAAGAGCTAGGGAGTAGAGAAGAACCACTGGACTTGAGGACTAGTTGGCTAGAGATGTTAAGTTGGGGTTGGGGCCATGATGACTTTGAGGTGCTAATGGATCATCCAAGGGGAGGTGTCCAGCAGGAACTTAGAGTCAGTGACCACATTTCCCTGAAGTAGCTTATCATATTTGCCACTTTGCACTGTGAAGTCTATCAGAATTATTTGTTCATACCTTTTCTGAGGCCACCAGCTGGTCTGCTCACCTCCTTTCCATGGTGTTATTCTCTGTTACATCATAACCAAATACCACTAAGTACATCTAATACAACTGCATCTTTCCAATTACTACACATTTCTCTTTCCTATCTGAATTTTTGCTTGCAGATATACACATTAACTCTTGATACACCATCATCTTATAAGAGGCTTTTGAGCTATTAAACAGAAAGGCCCTTAGAACGTGAGGCTCATAGAGGGGAAGTAAGTTATCTAAGGTCACATAGTGAGTACACACACAGCTGAGAGTGGATTAGAATCTTGTAATGCTGTTCCCCAGATTCATCCTAGAGTCCATATAGTAGATTTTTCCTAGCACAAAAAAGGGCTGCTTGAGATATTAAGCAGAGAAGGTGATCAATTGCATAAGAAAAACTATGCATAAAGAGAAACTATGAAATCTCTTCTTCCAAACTCCAGTAGAGAGTTCAGTTGACTCTGTCTTTCCTGCTTCAAGATGGAGGTTGTACTAGGCTGACCTCTGCCCTTTATGCATTGTCACTAGGGCAAATATCACCTAGCAAGTAGTAGGAAAGCTACTGGGACCAGCATGTGGTAGAAGAACGAGGACAGGTTTTTTTCTATTTCAGGAGTATCCCATTCAAACAGAAAGAACTGGCATTATCAGCCAGTTCAGAGATCATCTGGAAACAACACCCTTATTCAAACAGTTACTGCAGATAATCAGGAGCCCAGTGGGGAATCAACAATAAAGGGTGGTAACTGTGTGATTTGGGGCAGGTTACTTAACCTCTCTGAGCCCCAATTGCAATTATGTAAAAGAAAGGTAATTCATATCCACCTCACAGTCTTGTGAGATCCTTAAAGAAGAATGTGGACATGAAAGAACTCTATAACCTAATAAACTATTGAACAAATGAGAGAATTCATGTTACTGTTTGACCAGGAATCCCATCATGAACTTCTCTGGTTGTAGTTTCAGTCCATGCCCTCTTGTTAGTTCTTCTTCTTCAAGGTAGGACGAGGTGTCCTCCAAATACTAAAACTGCCTTTTTGAATCTTATGGAGCCCCATTCTATTATATTTACCTAAAAATATATATTTAAGGGGACATGGTCTCTGACTTCAGAGCTGCTAGTCACAGGATGGAAAAGTGAGGACTTAAATACTTTTGCTCCATTCCTTCAACAGTTCTTCCAATAGCAGACAACCAGTTCCATGAGGCCAATTTTATTATGCCCTTTTAACATGCACCTGAAATGATTCCAGTGAAGAGTTCCTCAGACCAGGCTTGAAGGACAGCTGCCCTAATTCATCTATATGACCAGTAACTTTCCTGGATTCTTTGTAACCTAGCATGAGGCAATGCCTTATCCCAAGTAGTGGCAGTCAGATGCTGTGAGTAACAGATGGGAGTGATATTTGGGGTCTGGACTCTCCACCTCTCTCAGACGATGCCACAGGCATGTGACCACAGAGGCCCATATGGTACAAATCTGTTTAAATCTGGTGACATTTGAGTCAACTGAGCTTCGTTTGCCCCTGGACTGCTGCTACAGTCTACTCTGGGGAGCTATGACCATGGTGGGAAGCACAGACAATAAAAAGGCAAGGAGCTAATCTTCAGGAGTCTGGGAGGAATAAATAGAGTGGTTTGATGCAAGAGGACAGCAGGTAACAGGAAGGTGTCTTTGAGGGGATACTGATGACGGCATGAGGGAGAAGAGTGTTGGGGCCCAGGAGATGAGAAGATTTTCAAGCAGCTTGAGAGAAAAGTTACCAAGCGCCTTCCTTGCATGACTATAACTGTGACAGCAGAAGTTGACACCCTGCATTGATGTCAGTGTGGCACTAGCCACACACAAGACAAGAAGACACAACTTCCAGGTCTGAATGCCAACTCTAGATGCATTAGGGACAGGGAGAGGGACCGTATCTAGGAATAGGTTGTAGTTTTGTCTTTGTAACCAGTGCTAGGCTACCCAGAAAAACTAGGCAGCACTTAGTAAGGATGCAGCACAGAGGACCCCAATACAAAGTACAGGTAGAACAAAAAGACTTTCAAGTCTCTTTCGTCCCCAAGTGTATATGTTTATTTATCTCTCTGCTTAACCCAATAAAGTTTGAGTAGAAGATTTTCGAGGTTGGATATAATGGTTATCAATGTAATATTGATTGAATTTATTATTATAATGCTTTGAAGTCCCCATTTATACTTTATATTCACAGGAGACTGGGACTTTTGTGACCCCAGTGAGGAAACTGGGGCGCAGAGAGGTTAAGTAATTTGCTCATGATTCTTGTTTTAGGCAATACAGGTCAGGTTATGCTACAATAATAAACATAACTGTAATTACAGTGATTTAAAAAGAAAGGTTGCTCTCACTCATCTTATGTACCCACTGAGGGTCAGAAAGAGGGTTCTAGGACCCAGGCTGGGGAAGCAGCCAACATAATATGACAATGATATTACCATTTCCACTATCAACAAAACTATGGAAGAGAAAGGTGAATTGAGGATCTGCAATAAAATGTTGATATCAGATGTAACCCCTTACTTCTGCCATGACTTCTTTAGCTATCTAACTTCACATGAATAGATACATATAATCCTGAATATACTTGGAAGTGATGAGACCCTGATATTAATCAAAACTAGCAATGCCTCTCTTAATCCCATTGCTAGCAAAGATCCCACTCTAGGCTGCCTGGCGGCCAAGCCTTCATTCTGTCACTTTGTTCCATTGCTCACCTCTCATGCTCCCCAGGAGGGATGGCTGATACCCTCTCCTATGAGATAGCTAACAACTGGCATGGCTTGGGGAAAGTGGGATGGATGGGAGGTGGGGACCTCTCCCTTCCTGTTTAGTTAGTGTTTCTACCTTGACTCTTGTCACCCAATATCTTGTGACTCTGGGTAGCTTGCTTCCCTGGGTCCTGGAATAAGTCCAAGTCTACTGTTCCATTCAACTCTCTGATTTCAGAGAAGTAGGAGTACACGAGCTTCCAGTGAGCTTCACCTCACTGTTTTCCTGCCACTAGCTTGGGTCCCATCAATAATTTTTGTTGTTGTTGAGTTTCAAGTGCTGCAAGGTAGAGCAATGGAGACAGACAATTCAGAAGGCATTGGAAAACCTTGGTCTTGGTAAGCAAACAAGATTAGCAGAAGTTTAACTTGATGTCTGAAGTTCCTATCATGGTCCAAGGCAAGGTGATGTCAGGAAACTGAGGGGAGGCTCATGCAAAGGATGCTGGGATGACATGATCTGGGACTACAATAGGAGAGATTCAAGTTGACTTCTCAGGACTTCATGATAATAAAGGTAATTGCTTCACTATAACTGTCTTGCCATTCATTGAGGGAAAACTGGGATTCATCTTTATATCCTCAGCATCTAGCACAGAGTAGGTCTTTAAAGAATATTAAGGGGTGAGCAGGTTTTTAAGAATAAGGTGGAGCTAGCCAGGTTGGCTTAGACTCCATCTAGTCTAGACTGTCTCAATAAGTGTTTCTACATCATACTGAGTGACTTGGTGAAAGTCAGAGGTGGGTTCAGGCCTATGGAAGTTTGACAGACTTAAGTGTTCCCACAGGTACTGAACAGCTGATTACCTTGGCAGGGCCTCACGCTCCTTTCAAATAGAGCCCATAGGGTCTGACCCTTGGCTAACTGGAAGGGGATTACGAAACAACAAATCTTGAAAGATGGTTCAATCTTTTTGCCCTAGTCATACCAGTCTCCTTCCAATTCTTTAAGCAGTATGTTTTCTACCCTAACCTGAGGCCCTAGTTTGGAGTAATCCCTCCATTTGAAACATTCTTCCCTTCGATCTTAATTTATCTAATTCTTACTCATCCTGTAGGTCTCATTTTAGGACCTTTTACTCATAGAGGATTATCTTGACATCCCCCTCTTCCAATCAGAATTAAACTCCCTTCTCTATACATAACATTCTCAAAGCTTTATCATTTTCAGAATATCACACTTTGTAATTTGGAATCAATTTAGAGAATGACTTGCTTTATGTCTGTCTTTACCAGTAGACTACAGTTTCATGATGTCAGAGATAGTGGTTTTTCACTGTTGTATCCCAGGTATCTAGAACATTGTCTCAGTGGCCCTGGCTTCAGTGTGCAGGGAACATCCCACATCTAGTCTCCAGGGCTATACATCACCAGAGGTAACTTCTTTCCTCACTATTGCCATATATTCCAGCTCTTTGATTCTACTGGAGGCTTTATCCATCCTACTTTTGAGTCTTTCTATTGAGTTATTTAGATCAGCTATTGTGTTCTTTATTTCTTTGACATCTATTTTGAGCTGCTTAATTTCTTCTCCAGCTTTCTTGTTGTATTTTTCTTCCTCTATTGTTTTCCTGATTTCCATGAGGATGTTTATCATGGTTGCCCTAAATTCATCCTCAGGTTGTTTGCAGACATCCGTTGTATTCAGATTTCCCCCTGGGTTTTGGATTGGACCCATCATTTCACATATATTTCTCTGTGGCTTTGCTCTGTTTGGTATTCTGTTTATGTTCCTGTGGATTAGGTTGTCCTGCAGTGATGGCCTTGTGTAAGGTATTGACTTGTGCTGAGTAAACCTGGGTCTTGGTTTGTACACTGGGATTTCTTGAGTTTTGTGGCTTCACCACTAGTCGGATTTGTTGAAGTTCTTATGTGGGCCCTTTGTTGCTGCCCTATAATTCAGTCTGTGGTGTTGGAGATTGTGTGGGGAATATAGAGCTTTCTCTCAGTGTCCCAGCTCCCAACAGTAATGATTGCCTTGCTGTTGACACACAACTGGCAATCAGGCTGCAGTTTCACCTACACCCATAAGGTGGAGCTAGTAGGTAGCATTGATGATTTCCTCCTCTGGGAGATTCTCTTCTCCCTTTAAGCCTGAGGACAGGATTTCTGGTGAGTGGGTCCTGCAGCTCCAGGGTAATATATCGATTCCCCTACCTGCTTTCTGGTTATGGCAGTGCCCAGAGTAATTTTCTTTCTGGACCTTCTGCTCAATCAACCAAGGGCACTGGTGCCTCTTCCGTCCTGTGCCTAGACCCTCTCCCCCAGCTGTGTGTCCAGGTCCTGATGGGCAGACTCTCCACTGCTTTTGTGATTCCTGGAAGGAATGGTTCCTCCTCCAGTTCTACTCCCTCTGCTGCGGCCAGAATCCGGAGTCTGAGTCTTGTATGTAGCTCTGAACTCAGACATTTTCGCCTCCCTTTGTTGTCGATTGCTGCTGTATGTGTACAGTGTCTGTGCCTGCTTTTCCTCTGTGTGTTTTTGTGGAAAATAGGTGAATTTCTAGTTGCACTGTAGAGAAGATGTGAATCTCTCTCCTACCAGGTCACCATCTTGGCCGGAAGTCATTATCTGACTTTTATCACTAAACACAATGTTGTCAAGATCCAAGTATGTTGATACATCCTGGGGGAGTAGAGTTTCCGTGCAGTCCAAAGACATCCCAAGGATATGAGTTTATGGCCTGGGGCCAGGGACAACCACCAAAATGAACAACAAAATAAAACTAAATGAAATGCTTCTTCCTCCTCTCTCTTTCTACCTGTCTCTGCTCTTCTTTATTCCTGCCTGCACCTTTCCTTTTAAAGAAGAAAAAAGATCCAAGTATATTATCATGTGTATTGGTAGTTCACTCTTTTTTTAATTGCTGTGTAATTCCTCATGGATATTTCACATTTGTTTACATTCTCCCAATGACAGACATGAGGGCTGTTACTAAGTTCTGGCTATGATTACTAAAGCTGCTATGAGCATTGATTTATAGGAGCCCTTTGAATATTCTGAATATGAATCCTTTTCCAAATGTAGATAGATGGTACAGATAAGTAGATATAGATACTGAAAATATCTTCTCCCTGTCTGTGGTTTTCTTTTTTACTCCCTTGATTCATTCTGATGAACAGAAGCTCTTACTTTAGTGAAGTCCAATTTATCAATATTTTTCTTTATGGTTAGTGCTGCCTTTGTATCCTATGTAAGATATGTTGGCCAACCCAAGGTCATGAATGCATTTCCTTGTTTTGTTCCTGAAGCTTTATGTTTTATCTTTTATATTTAGATCTGAGATTCAACTCCAGTTAAATTTTATGTATGATGAGAGCTAAGAGTGAAAGGTCATTTTCTCCATATAGACAGTCAATTGTTCAGCACCATTTATTGAAAATATGTCCCTTTCCCCCATAAAATCACAGCAAAGGCCTTTACTCTGAGTCAGTGATTATTTATGTGAGTTCATTTCTGGATTGAGGTGATATCTGAGCTGAAATGTGAGATGAGGGATCCAAGCACAATGCTAAGAGAAATAGAATATTCTAGAACCCACATGAGGGGGCAAAAATTTAAGGGGCTACCAATAAGTAATTATAATATGTACTATTTTAGCATAATATTTAGCATAATAAAATGTGAATAAATGCAAGAAATTTATGTTGACTGTATTTCAGAATTGTACATGAAAGCATGCTGGATATTGCTGATTTTCCTTTTTTAAAACATATTTCTATTGAAGCAACATTGTTTTACAACAATGTAAGTTTTAGGTGTGCAGTCTATTCTTCATTAAATGTATGTAACACACCATACCAACCACTAAAGTTCTAACAGTACTTCACCACTGTTAATATACTCTCACTACCACCCATCCCTTCCATTTTAGTACCCACGGTTCTATAGTTAATGTCCAATGATTAGTACTGTTATCAGACCCAGGTACGTAATTTTATTATCAAGAGGCACCAGTCAACGAAGCAGGAGACCTGCTTTGTCTCAGATTCAGTTTCCCAACTTTTGGGATTACAACAATTATATAGATACACGGTGAGAGGAAAGTAAGGTATTTGGAGATACATTGAGGGGACAACATGGGAGGTGAGGTATTTGGGGGAATTCTGCAGGCATTGTTGATGGAAGATACTCTGGCACTAACAGGAGTCTGCTAGTTTATAAGGTCAATCAAAAGCCTTCATGACTCAGTGGAGGTTCAATTCATCATCTATGTCTCTCCCAGCTAAGCTGATCTGTAACTAGACTATATGTTAATTAAAAGTCACAGAATCCTCAGTTTTTCTGAATGACAAGGTTCACCGGTTGTCAATTTATTGCCTAATTACAAAATCTCCATTGTCTTATTTTTAATTCCTAAATCTTGTAGGACTAAGAGTGCCATTCTCTCTATTGTCTTCCTGCTGAAGGGGGGCATCATATTTAAGGGATGACTTAGGAATGGAAATGTTCCACTTGTGATTGTAAATATTCATGTGACCCAGGAATGTAGCACACATGTTGCATACTCATTATTTGAGTTAAATGATTAATTTTCCTATATTTACAATTTTTAAAGAGATTACAGCTTTTGAAAAATAAATACAATGTCAGACATAACAGTTTTTCTGAGTTATGAGACAAAGGTCTGGTTCCAAAGAGACATGCTCACCACCCAATGGGATCTGAGCAGACAATGTAACTAGAATCTGATATCCATAAACATCTTAGTAGGACATCTATTTTCTCTTGTCCTATACCTTAATCTTACCAAGTAATTACAATAAAAAATTTTGTTTATAAAGTTTAGCTTCAATTAATTTGGCCTGTTATTTGCATAATCATAGTAAGAACAGTCATATAAATCCTCCTGATTTGTTTTCCTAAAATTTTTCATGACGATATTAGATTGATTACTTAGTAGCCACTCAGAGATTGGGATCCATGCCAAGATCTTCAGACCCCATCTAAAATCTGTAAGTTTGGGTTAATTCCTCAATTCTTGAGGTCTCAAAAATGTCCTGGGCTTCTGGACCTGCCAAAAGGTGACTTTTCTTACCCTCCTGATAGGTCATCTATTACCCTGTGAGCGAGGTACCAGGCTGATTTTTCATTTTGATTCCATGAGCTCAATCTCACTTCCTAAAAGTTATCTCTGTCATAACTCAAATATACCACTCTAGTCAAAGTCTCAATATCCTATTATAGAAAAAAAAACTTATAGAATTTATGTAAATAAACATATTGTCATGAGAACAAAGGCTGATTAACTATTTTTTTACATTTTGATGGTATCAAGAATAGACAAAAACAAATGCTCAGTTCTGCTCACAAAATGTGCAGTTTACTAGATTGCTGCAGGTTATAGTCACCATAAAGGAAAACATTCTTATTCTAGTAAAACATAAAATAGCCAATAATTTTTTTTTAAAAAAAGAAAAGGTGCAGGTAGGAATGAAGGCAGTCGTAGGCAAGCAGGCAGAAAGAGAGAAGAGGTCAAAATACTTGATTCATTTTTCACTTAGCTGTTCACACTGGTTGTTCTCCCCGGCCCAGGACTTGAAGGCAAGGGTATGTGGCCTGCGTCCTTTGAAGACAATTGACCTAAGTGCTGCTCTACCAGGGCATACCAGAACCAATACTATTTTAAATCAAAAGTGTATTCACTCTCATTAATTTGTTCCATTTCATTGTATTAATACTTGATCTTGAGTCTTAATAATTTTATGAATTCAGTTTTCCATAAATTCTGCAGTTACCTTGCCAGTTCAGTTTAACAGTAAACTTGTCAAAATGCTTTTCATGAATTTATCAGAACATGAAAAGCATCAGAATAAATACTAGTTCCTATAAATGTAAAACAAACCTTAAAATTATCATAATTAAATATCTGATTATAGTACAATTGACAAGAAAATCTGCCTAATTTTATGCTATCCAATATTTTAAGATAATGACCAGAATTGCAAGCCAACAACATCAAGCTTTTTTAAAGAATTTTTGTTTAACTCTTATAGCACATGTATTATCAGATCTCCACATAACTGTGTGCTAGGAAAGTTGAGCATGAGCCTGTATTTTGATAATGCTTCCCATAAAATTTCAAAATGAGCCCAAATTGGTCAATATCTCTTCTTCCACAGAGAGAGAATAATTTCTTTACATGAGATATCTCAGGAACTCTCTACAATTTCTCATTATTTTTCTTCAGTACCTCCTTTATTTAGAATTTAATTTGGGGGAGGTTTGGAAAGCTTTGCTAAGGCATTAAAGTGTTTTTAAACACTTATTCAGAGCAATATTTAAACAATTTGTTGTCTGTTATGAAAAGGTGATCATGATTTACGAATAGGTAAAGTTTTGTTTTTCATAAGTACATTACTAATTTAAAGTTCAATTTTTTAAATTCACATACAAAGTTTAAGTTCCTCTCTCACAAACCACGTATGACATTCCTTTTTATTTTGTAATAGCAATATTTATTATTTCTTTTGTTTTAGAATGCAATACCCTTTTTAATCTTAAAAAAACTTTAGTATTTTATTACAGTAACTTTGTTTTACAAATTAAAATAAACTCAAATGTATATGTTCTCCATATGTGTAGTTTCCCCATGCCTCAGATATATATTGGCACACCCTGCCCTCCATCAAATCACCAAGTGTTTTTAAACATTGTCCAGTGGGCCCCAGCACCACTCCTTACCCCATCCCATTCCTTATTGGTAACCTTGATCCTATTGCAAGTGTCCAAGGTTTTGTTTTGTTTCATCTGTTCCTTTTTTTTTTTTCTATTCACATTCCACATATGAATGAGGTCATCTGGTATCTATCTTTCTTCTTTTGATTTATTTCACTTATCATAATCCCCTCTACATTCATCCATGTTGGTTCAAATGACAGGGTTTCATCTCTTCTAAGGGCTGTGTAGTATTCTATTGTGTGTATGTACAACATCTTCTTTATTCATTTATCTGATGTTGGGCACTTAGGCAGTTTCCAGTTCTTAGCTATTGTGAATAGGACTGCTCTAAACATGGAAATACATACATCTCTGTGAATTGGTGTTTTTTTTTATCTTTTGGATAGGTGCCCAAAGCTGAGACGGCCAGATCATATGGGACTTCCATATTAGACATTTTGAGGATCAACTGTTATTTTTTCCTTTCACATTTTTGTCTTAATTTTTTTCTTCCAGCCCCAACATTACCAGTTTCACCTTAAGACAAAACCTCTCTTTTATCTCAGAAATGCATTTCTATTTCATATGCTTTCCCTTTTACAGAAATGTATTTTATTTTTATTGCGAAGAGATAGTTCTCTTATTTTCATTAATTTTAATTTCTTAAATTAATAAGAATTTTAACTCTTAAGATGTCAAATTTTAAGCAGTTGTAAAAATTATCTATTTTACCAACATTATTTTATATTGGAAGACTCATAACATGATATATGCTTAAGTACAATCTCTCAAGATTGCACAATGCACTTGTACTGCTCATCAGCCTAAACTCTTAGTTTCTCTGCCAAAAGGTGACCTAAGTTCCAGAATTAATAGCTCAGCAGCATGATCTAGATATTTAATATGTTCTTATTATTCAATATAACTCAATAAAGCTCAGATTTCAAGATACCAAACGTAATTGGTAGACTAATAAAATCAATTGCTAGATATTTCTACTTCATTTTTTTAAACCATTTACTCTTAAGCAATTTTCCTGACTAGGAAGCTCCATTCCTGGGGTAAAGTTACATTGTGATGTAAGCTTAGTAAAAACAGTTTAATTTTGGACCTGTTGTTATTTTAGAAACTTTCATGAGACCAAATCAGTCATTTTACTTGCTAAAATCTCAGTAAATTCCCATCATTTAACTCAATAAAACTTTATGGCAATTCTAACAACAGGTAGAAAACTACTCCAGTGTAGAGATTTCTATTCCATTTGTAGTCAATTAAATGTTTTAAAGACATTCCTATGTAAGTTAAACCACTGAACTTAGCTTTTATTTACTAAAGTTTTCCTAGATCAACAGACACATTCAGACTAGTTCCTATAATATTCTAAGTTTGGCAATTTATGGAGGTACATTTCACTAGCCAACTAGATATGAATGCTAACAATACATTTTACATACTTTTTTTTACTAGAGAGGAAGGTGGGCAGGCAGGAACTAAAGCCGACACACAACAGGCAGGAAGAGAGAGGAAAATGAAGCACATTTAGTTGTTCATTTTAGCCGTTTCTCATCCCTGGTCATAAACCTGGGTGCTTGAGTTGTATGTGGACTGTGTCCCAGCCATGGGCTTAATACCTGAGCCACCAGAGTGCACCATAAATTTATCAGTTATAACATATAAATACAGACAAGTACAGACAGATGGATAGAAAGATATTTTTGTTTTTTCATTTGAAATTTAGCCATGAGTCAGTCAGGTATGAAATAAGGCCCAGTAATTTATAAAAGAACAGTTGGAAAAATTTTCAGCTATTTTCTCATAGGCTAAATATTTGAGAAGAGATTCTCCAATCTACCTTTAATAAATCATCATGGCAAAAGAAATTCTCAAAGCCACTTGAATTTAATCCAGCTTCTTTTTTCCCCTTCAATTTCTTATCTCATTCAATTAAGATTAGGCTCCTGGGAAAGAGTTCCCTTCTAACATAAGATTCAGGTTTTCTCTGCCTTAGGTAAGGAGAAGTCCAGGAAAGGTTTTATCATTCTCTGAACATCATTCAATTCAACCAAAAAAAGTTTTTTCCAAATGTGACCAAAAAGAAAGCTTAAATTTCCCTAAGCACTGGCAACAGATGTCAAACTTCAGAGTTTTGCTCACATCTCTGTTTGACTGTATTCTGAGGCCAAGCCAAGTTCTGGAAAGAAGCAAAGAAAGATTTTATTTAATCCTATGATTTTCATCTGATAAGCACAAATCTCAAAAAATGGATAGGCAAATAACGAATGGGACAGTGTGAGTAGCAGGTTGGGTGGTGGCAGGAAATAGTGTCAGAGCCCACTGGACAACGGTGAAGAACACTTGGCGATTTGGTGGAGGGCTGGGTCTTTTGACATATATGTGAGGAATGGGGGACCTATACATATATGTTTATTTTAGTGTGCAAAGATAAAAAATAATTAAGAAAATGGATAGGGAATAGTGGGGAATGAGGAGGACAAGAAAGGAGTATAGACTGACATCTCTTATCTTCTTTCTAGCTGTTTATTAACCCTAGTCAACTTCAAATTACATTCTAGAGAGGACATCGTTTAGAGTTCATATATCTGACCCGTGTTTTTGACTTGGGTTGGTGCACCAGAAATGCAAGATTTGAAAGCTCAACAGAGCCAATTTAGTAGTTAGTTTTTCTCTTTGGTATTATTGACCAAAAAAGTAAGAAAATCCAGGAATTTATAAAATCTAAGCCATAATCTTTGATTCCTGAAAGATAGGCAAGATACATTTTCGATTTTTTTCCACTTAATTTTTTTACATGTGCTAATAACATAAATTTAAATTGAGAACTTTCTAAATTTTTTCAATTTAGAAGTTTTCTAGCACAGTAACAACTCAACCAAACCACTAAGCATTTTTATGGTTTGATCAACGATTCAAATAAACTTACTCACAGTGTAAGACATGGTAAAATGAAAGATTCAACACACATGCACAGCTTTAGCTAAACCTTGGTTCTCTTGGAGCCAATACTATAGATAAAGGTGATGTACTCTGGGAGTTTGGGGTTGTTGTTTTACAGTGTATGGATTTTGCTTGCTATTGGCAGGTACTAATCTAATTCCATTCCATAACCAATGTCCCCTGTCATGGGAGACTTAAGGTGGCAAGCAACTTAAAAACTTTTAAAGGTTTCATCTATGCCCACCAATTTTGTGGCTTTTGGGGCTCCCAAAACTGTGTTAGCTATAGCTTTTATTCAGTGAACAACAACCATTTCCTCCTTATAACATCACATACAACAGAATCTCATAGTGGAAATAACCTGTGAATCAAAGCTTGAGATAAAAGTGTGAGAGAGTTGATAGAATGCAGAACCCAAATCTCTGACTTGAAAAGGAGAACGTAAAAGAGTCTTCACATGTAACCCAAGAGTCACACAAAACCCAAGAGGCTTGCTCCCTGATATTTTCTTTTGCTAATCAGTTTAGAGAGAAGTAAAAGTTGTATTATGTTGTTTCCAGCTCCCCAAATGGATCCTTGAGTGGGTAGTAAGGACCACTATTTCACACTCCTGAGTGTATGCAATATTCATTGACTTATCATTAACAGTGCCCAATTTTGAAGGACACAGGCCAATAATTACTCATATTTTCTCTGAACAATTACAAAGTACTAGGTAAAAGGTGTTTTACATAGGTAAGTGTGCTGCTTATCAGGAAGGTTTCCTCAGGCTGGCTTCCCCCTCTTACATGTCTCAGAATTCCTATATCTGTTTGAAGTAGGAATGCTCAGGATGTAGGGTGAAAAGTCCCTTATGATGTCCTCTGGATGTTAACAATATTCTCCCTCTGAGTCAAGAGTTCGGGGTATGTCTGATGCAAGCTCCTTCTTCACTTGGAATTTCTTCCAGGTACCTCTATAAGGTCCTCAGTCACCTAAGAATGCCCTTAAATAGGAAAGGGCAGATGCCTCTAATTTTAGGAACTGGATGGTTCTCATATATGGGTTCATTTAGTTTGTAATTGCTGAGTCCAAATCAAATTATCTAGAGTTCCTTTAACAGACTCAAATGATCAGTCACCAATCAACAATTTGAGACAGACCTTTTATTTGACTAAAACAAACACATTCAAGGTCCATTTGGTGCTACAGTAAAATATTAATCTCTTTTTAATGATGGAGTTATAGCTATGAGATTTCCAATAAGTCAAAAGGTGGCTCAAAGGCTTCCCAGATGGAATTGGGGCTGCACCACCCATATTAAGATAATCACCAAAGACAGAGCAACCAAGAGTCAAAGAAACAACCAAATGAAGCACTCTCCAAAACAAACCATCCCCTTCAGGAAACTGAGAATATTAATCCTTAGAATCTTATCTCACACCAACCAGTACAAACAAATGACCCCTATGAAGTTTAAATGTCAATAAAGCCCCAATTGGCAGAGATAGAGGACTTACCCATCTGTTGTGACTTACCCATCTGTTGGGGGTGCTGGAGTCCATTGTCGCCCCCCCCACAAAAAGCCTGTTTCCTTTTACTAATGAGATGTGTATTGACACTATGAAAGGCAGAATCTTTTGAAACAAAGATTTCTCAGCAGCTGTGGAGAATTCTCTTCACTCTTCACCCTGGGGTCAATTCACTATGAGCAAACAGCTCCACAGGTAGTTATAACTCTTCCTGGTAGTGTAAACTAGTGAGCTCCGGAGGACAACCACAGCCGATTGCTCCAGCTGATGGAAAATGAGAGGGTGACTCTGCCCAGAACACACACTCATAGGCTGTCTCATCAAAATTGTGACTGAACCCAGGTCTGCTGCTTATTGCCCCAAAAGCCATTATTCAAGAGACCAAATGTTGGTGGAAGGAAAGTTAGTGTATTATCGAGAGGCACCAAACAAGGAAGTAGGAGACTTGCTCTGTCTCATTTCCTCAACTGTCAGGATGGCTGAAGTTATGCAGACACAGAAGGGGAAATATGGGTGAGGTTTTTTTGTGAATTCTTCAGGTGTTATTGATGGCAGATACTACGGTGCCAACAAGGAGTCTGCTAATTTATCAGACTGACCACAAGTCTTGGTGCCTCAGTGGAAGATTGATTATATCTACTATCTGTATACTGTGTCTCTCCCAGCTAAGCTTATCTGTAACTAGACTATATGTTAATTTAATGTCATGGATTCTTCAGTTTATGATTAGCCAAATTTTCTGGATGGCTAGGTTAACTGGGTCCTGATTTAGTGCCCAGTTATTGTTTTAATTGTGCTTTGTCTCTTTGGTTTGTTTCTTCATATTTCACATATGAGAGAGATCATCTAGCATATGTCTTTCTCCTTCTGGCTTATTTGGCATAATTTCCTTTAATTCTATTCATGTCTGATTTTCCTTTCGTCTCAGGTTCCAATGTGGCAAAGGCATTAGGAGGAGTAGCCAGGAAGAAGTTCCTAAGCAGTTGAGTCTGAAGTGAGGGAGGTATATTTATTAGAGAAAGTTTCACAGAGCAGGTGATTATTTGACCTAGTCTTGAAGGAAGACTAGGAGTTTTGTTTAGGCATAATCTAGAGTAGGAGTGTATTGCTGGCAAAGCACAGTAAGAGCAAAGGGACTCTAGTCTGGGGGAAGGACCTGGAATTGGAGAGAAATGATGTGGTGTGGCTGGGTCTGCCCACTGGGGAGGGAGAGGTGAGAGAAGGGTGGAAAGATGCTGAGACTAAATGGCAAAGGGCCTATAATTGCAATCTGGCAATAAAGACTTGGCCGTGAAGGTGAAGAGAAGCCATGGATACGTTTTATTTAGTGGGGAGGTGATGCTTACTACATGCAGTGCTTAGGAAGATATTAATCTCAGTTAGGCTCCTCCCTTTGCCTGTGCCCTTGTCCACTGGTGATGTGGAAAGTGAATTATTGAATGTAGGCTCATGACAGAAGAGAATGAAATCAAGAAAACTATGCCTTTTACAATAGATGCAAAAAGAATCAAATACATCAGAATATGCTTAACAAGAGAGGTGAAAGACCTGTACAATTAAAACTATAAGACTTGTTAAAAGAAACAGAGGAAGATACACAGAGATAGAAAGATATCCTGTGCTCATGTCTGGAAAGAATTAACTTTGCTAAAATGAACATCTTACCCAAAGCAATTTACAGGTTTAATGCAATCCTTATCAAAGCCCATGGGCTTATTTCAAGGAAATAGAACAAAAAAATTAAATTTGTGTGGAATAACAAAAGACCCTGAATAGCCAAAGCCATCAGAAGAAAAAAAGAATAAAACTGGAGGTCTCACACTCTCAGATACCGAACTATACTACAAAGTGATGGTGATCAAAACTGTGTGGTACTGGAATAATAACAGATCAGTGGAATACAACTGAATTACCAGAAATAGAGTCATTCATATGTGGTTAGTTAATTTATGACAATGAAACCAACAGCATACGATGGAGAAAAGAAAGTGTTTTTAATAAATGATGTTGAGAAAACTGGACAGCCACATGCAAAAGAATTAATCTTGACTACTCCCTAATTCCATACACAAAAATTAATTCAAAATGGATTAGAGATTTGGACATAAGACCAGAAACCATAAAATGCTTAGAAGACAATCTAGGAAAGACATTCCACGACATCAGCCTTAGAGAGGACTTTGGTGACACAATTCCAAAGACAAAAATAAACAAATGGTACTACATCAAACTAAAAGCATAGTGAAAGAAACCATCACCAAAACAAAAAGACAACCTACTGACTAGAAGATATTTGCATTTCATGTATTTTCCAGGGGCTTAATATCCAAAATATACAAAGAACTCATAAAACTCAAAAACAGAAAAACTACAAACCTAATAAAAAATGGGCAGAATAATTGGATAGACATTTTCCAAAGAGACATACAGACAACAATAGACATGAAAAGAGTTTTTTCCTTATTTGTTATTAGGAACATGCAAATCAAAACAACAAGTTATTGTTATAACTTACACCTGTGAAAATGATTTTTTTTCCACAAGTCTGGAAACAATAAATGTTGGCAAGAATTCAGAGAAATGGGAACTCTTTTACATTGTTAGTGGGAATGCACATTTGTGCAACCCTTATGGACAGCAGTAGGGAGATTCCTCAAAATATTGAAAATGTAAGTCCCATGTGATCCTATCATCCCACTTCTGGGATGTGTCCAAAAGACACAAAAACACTCATTAGCAAAGACGTATACATCCCACATTTATTGCAGCATTACTTAACAACAGCCTATAATTGGAAACTACCTAACTGCCATCTCAGATGAATCAATGTATAAAGAATATGTGGTATACACACACACACACACACACACACACACACACACACACAAGGGAATATTATACAGTCCTCAGAAAAGATGAAATCCTGTCATTTGTGGCAACATGGTTGTAACTACGTGGGATTAGGCTAAGTGAAATAAATCAGAGGAATAAAGACAAATAGTAAATGATCTGATGTATATGTGGAATATAAAGAAACAAAGAAACAGACTAAACAAAAAGGAACATTTGTACATTAGCAATATGACTGAGGTTACCAGTAGGGAACATGGTGGGGGTGGGGGGCATTGTGAAGTCCAAGGGACAATGGTGAAGAACTTTCAGTATTTTGGTGATGGACAGGGTACTGTTAAGTCTCTGAGAAATGGGCAACATGCACATCTGGAATTAAATTATTTTGTAAAGAAAATTTGCCTCAATAAATATTAAGTTAATTTTAAAAAAGAGCGTGGGCTCTATGAGAGGGCATGACTTTCTCTTTCTTATTGGAATCTTGATTTTGTTCAGGTAGGCATCCTCCTATGCATGACCATGTGTTTCAAGAGGTGAATCTTGATTTGCTCCCAGGCTGTGGAGGACTCAACTCCTAACTTATGGTTGGCTAATACTTGGGCACATGACATAGTTCAGGCTAATGAGATACTTAGGAAAGCTTACAGGGGGGAGGGGGTACTTTAGGAAAGTTTTCCCTGCTTTGTGCCAGAGTTGCATAGGTATTATCTCTTCCACTTTCTGTGGGATGTTAATGTATGGGCAAGGATTTACAGAGCAGCAGCAGCTATCTTTGAATGAGACTCAGGATGAAGCCACCATATAGATCAGAGATGAGGTAAGAGAACCATAAGGAGGTAGATTCTCAAGGAACATACAGTTATCCCCTGTGGCACATTGAATAATAACCACTCACAGCTATGGAGTCCTAATCTGTGAGAAAAAATAATCTTTGCAGATGCATTTAAGTTAAGGATTTTTAAATGAGCTTAACTTGAATTATCTAGGTATGCTGTAAATGTAATCACATGTATCCTTATAGAAAGCATAGGGAATTTTGAAAAATAAACAGGCAAAACCAATGCGAAGACAGGCAAAAGCTGAACTGACTGATGCAGCTACAAAGCCAGGAATGGCAGTAGAAACCATCAGAAGCTAGGAGAGAAGCATCAATTTCCCCCACAATGTTTCATGAGGGAGTGTGGCACTACCAAGTTTGACTTCTGGCCTCCAGGGAATCATTTTCTGTGGATTTAAATTTGTGGTAATAATACAGCAGCCCTAAACAACTAAGGAACACCCCAACTCCCCATATATACTCTTGGCTTCCAGTCTCAGCGGAGGTGGCCTCCATCAGCTCTGTTCCCTGGGTCAGTTTCCTTGTGGCTTCCTCCCCCAGTACATGTACTGTTATGGTGAATTATGCCAACTGTGGGTGATGAGGAAGATTGTGGTGAATTTTACTCAACCATTCCACTGCTCTAGCCAGTCCACCCAACCTAGGAGTCCTTGGAGGCATGTAAGCCACACAGTTAACTCCTGGTGTTTCGTGGCCTCTAATTAGTTTCCTGGTACCTGACTCATGGACTATATCCTTATTCCCTGTCAGAGGCCTGTTCCTTCATTCTGTCTCTCTTCCCACCTGAACAACTGTTGCCTTAGGAACATATCTCATCAAATCCCAAGAACCCACCCTGTCTACTTATCAAGATGGACTAGAAAACACAGGAAGTGGGTTCTAGGAGGGTGGATTCGGGTTTATCTTCATTTCACAAATCCACTCCTTTCCTGGAATCCAGACTACTTATAAGTCACATGACAACTTGAGAGCCAGGCAGACATAGAGTTTACATCCCACTTTTTCATTTAACAACTATATAATCTCAGGTCATAACCCTAATCCCTCAGTGCCTCCTTGTCTTCATATAAAAATAGAGATAACAACGTTGTATTAGCCAATTTCTTATAATTTATCATCCATGTATGTATGTATGTATCATCTATATATCTATAATCTGTCTGTCAGTTATTCATCCTATTGACTTTGTTTCTCTGAAGAATCTTGACTAGGTAACGATTACAAATACACTAAGTCACGTATTTCCTCCAAGACATGTTTTTACCTTGGAAGACTCAGGATTTAGAATCAGGGTTCAGATCCTGACTCTGCTATTACTTTGCTGTGGCCACTTGGGGAAGTTATTAACTGTAACTGTCCATCACTGCAATTAACCAGTTGGTCTGTAAAGATGGGAATAACGGTAACTGCCCTGCCACCTTGCTGGATTGTTCATGCAGCCAGTCATACACCAATGATAGACCATAATAAATGAAATTTTGTCACTCTCCAGTTCCTGCCTCCTTTTTATCAGTAGAGACAATCTTTCTCTTTTTATAATGGCAGAGCAAAAAAGAAAAAAAAAATAAAGCCTTGCAACACCTGGAATGTTGCCATTTGGCTTCTTCTATTACTGTCTCACTGGACTGCCCTAGGTTGAGTCTTCCCTGCTTGGAATATCAATTGTGGCATGGATTCAGTAAGGAGGATGGCTAAGAAGAACAGGACCATTCTAGGAAACTAATAAACATTAGCTTTGAACCACACAAAGGACATAACCATTTCCACAGTAGATTCATAGATGTCCTTCATGAAGCCATCTTGCAGGGCTTTGGGCATGGATTTTCTCAAATGCCAGTTGAGTGGGCAACTGTGATCCTGTGCTCCACATTCTCTCTCTCCTTCCTAATCTCCTTCCCTCCTGTTGTTCCTCCCTCCCTCCCGCCTTCTTTCTCTCCCTCCCCTTGTTCCTTTCCAAAAGCAGTTTTGCTCAACCATGTCACTCAGAATGAGCATGGAAGTCCATCTTCTTGACTCACAAACCTGTGACTGGAGACTGTTTCCAGACAGCCTACTGCTAATCGCACTTTATGCAAGGTTGTTATTTGCTTCAATTGCCTAAACTTCTTCCCTGGTTGTTTCTTATTAGTGAGACATTAGTTGTTTAATACCCAGCAAGATCTGGGTCCTGGGAGCTTTCGAAGTATTTCTAACACTTCAGTCTTCTCTTTCTTTTCTTTTCTGTCTTTCTTCACTTCTCTCTTTTTCATGAGTTCTCTTTGTACCCTGTAAAAATTGATCCTTGGAACCCTTAAAAAGAAATCCCTGAAGAGCCCTGATGGAGTAGCAATTAGGTCTCTGAAGGAGCAAGCCACATAACCCCTGGGCTGGAGTTCCGGGACCTGGGAGGAAGCAACCAGTGTGAACAGAAAAATAAAATAAAGATTTTTCCTCCTCTCTCTTCCTGACTACTCACCTTTATTCCTGCCTGCACCTTTCCTTTAAAATAAAAAAGAATGAAAGAAATCCCAGTTGGCTTAGGGTTAGCAGTGGAGGGACGACCCCCACATGAAGAGTGGTGGCCAGACGTTATTTGCAGAGACTTACCTTCCCCATGGGACTCTAGCCTGGTGACTGCTCCATTCATTCTTCTGACTCAAACACAAACTGGTCCAATCTGTGCAGTGCTTTGGCCAGTGGGGTACGTAGGTCCTTTCCTTCATTCCCTGCCCTCAGTGTGTAATATAAACTAAGGCTCTCCTATAGATGCATGGATAATTGCAGGGAAATGATGTGAAACTCACCTGGTTTTTAAAAGAAGATGCCATTGAGGCCTTGTCCCATCCTAGTTGCTGGCCTGTCTCCACCATTCAGATCCCACCTGGAAACTCATGTCTATGTAGCTGCTCTTGTCAAATCTAGATCTAGAGCCCAGACCTCTGACAGAACTACAGAGATTTTGTCCTGCCGAAGGTCCACCTATCACAGTTTGGATTTCTGTATCACGACCTGCCTCTTCCCCAGGTCATGACCCCAGCAATGTCCTCTCTCTAGGGGAGAGAACACCCACACATACAGTACCTGAATGCCACACAATAATCGCTATTCTTACACACAGAGTATGTGTTCAGTAGATGGAGATGTCCTTACATTATTTCCTTTCTCTCCTTTGTCCTTCTCCGAACTGCTACATCTCTCCCAAATCAGTATTCACGTTCTTTCTCTCCTCCCATCCACAAGTGTAACATCACTTCTGCTTTTGCCTTCTGATGTTGTTCCCAATGATGGGGTGGCAAAGCTGAGGTGGGGTGGCCCCTGTTGAATGGTTGGGTTGCACCCCTTCTTCTGGGATCTCATCTCTGACCTTTTAAGTTGATATTCCCAGTCATTGCCTCAATGAGCATAGACTGGTCCCCTCTCAGGCCTGGCCCACACACAGGTCTGGTAACTCCGAGAGAAAGTGCTCATGGTTCCTGCCTTCCAGAGATTCAGAGAGGTTGGAGATGACAGGTATAAAAGCAGGCAACAAAAATGCAGTGTCACCAGAGCCATGTGAAGTAAGCGCAGGAGCACCCACCCTAAGATGGGGTTGGGGAGAATGACCAAGAAAAATTTCCAGGAGGAAGTGAAGTCAAATTGAGATCTGAAGGAGTAATAAGAATGAACCAGGCAAAAAGAAAGGAGAAGGGTAGTCCAGGCAAAATGACCTGCATGTTCAGAGCCCAGGAAGGACATGAAAACATGATATTTTCCAGTGATGGCTTAAAAATGGCCAAAGTTAAGAGTATAAAGGAATGCAGTGATGGAGGAAGAAGCACACAGGCATATGTGTCTTGTGGAGGGCCTGCTATGTGATGCCAGGAATTTGAGATTTCATCCTAAAGGCTTGAGGGAACACTGATGGACCAACATCATTGGTCTGTGACTTTAGTTTCAAGCCCAAGAGAGTGAGTAGCCCAACTGCTTCTGTTCCCCCTGAGAGTTGTACACACAGCCCATGTGGCAGAGTGGCCTAGAAATGAAATACCAGGGCTCTGGAGCCAGAGTGGATTAGAAATGCTGTTCCACCTCCTAAATACATGAGCAACCTTAGATAATCTCTTAAACCTCTCTTAAACCAGATTCTCTATAATATAGGGATAATTTTAACACCTATCTTAGTGGGCAGTTGTGAGGGTTAATGAAATAATACACGTGAAGTACCAGGTAACTACATAATTAATAGAGTAGCTATTTTTAGTACACATAGAAAGTTCTCAATATGTGCCACTCACTATTAACTAATATCAACTTATTCAACCCTCACAACTCAATATCAATATTATTATTGCCATCCCCATTTATTTGATAGATGAGGAAACTGAGCCACAGAGAGGTTAAGTAATTTGACCCAAATCATGCACCAAATGACAGAGCCAGGAATCAAGTGCAATGAGTTAGTCTCCAGACACTGTGCCATATCTATTTGACTATACGATGTGTTATTATCTTTGTCATCAGTATTATTATTCTCCCTTGGAGCATCATAGTCTAAGCCATTCCCAGACTCTTCATCTCTGACTTTAAAGCCACCTGCAGTTGTATCTAGGAACCACTACAGACATGGCTATTTTCACTTCTTTGTTTCCGTTCTAAACACCGAAAGGCCCATCTGTCCTGAGCACCTTCCAAGAATAGCTTAGTTTGCACTGACATGGAAGTGAGGCAGGTTCCGTTCTGAGCAATACTTCATAAACATTCAGTTGATCAAGTGAGTGATTCAGAATCAGGGTAGACATCAGGAAGAATTTCTTGTGGTGGGAGATATGACTGGAAACAGATGGAGGCTTGGGTTGTTTATTTCATTTTATTTTGAGCCATTTAATCATCAGAGAAGACACTGAGTGGCCTCTCAGAGGTGGCTCACTGGTCATTGGCAGTGGTTACAGCAAGCAGACTGGGCCCTTTCCTCTCTGAGTGCAGGCTCTGTGCCCTCTCCAACCTCCCATGATGTGTCTCTCCCTGCCGGCTACAATGATGGCATACATATCCTTTACTGTTCCCCCCAGAGCCTCATGAGTTCCATCAGGTCTCAGGCAGCATGATAGTTTTGTGGGCAGATGACTAGGTAGAAGGAGCTATTAAAGTCTCTGGAAAAATAAGACCTATAAGGCCAGCATCTTCCTAAACCTGAACAGAGTCCCTGTGAACATGAGAACGAAGGTTCTGGATGTGCCTTTGAGTGAACATGAGGGTCACCAGCTACTTATTCTCTTCTATGAACATGTGGGTCTTGTTAGGTGTACACAGTGTGTATACATGTGGAGAAAGGTGTCCATCAACATTACCCAGAGAAATCGCCTCTCAGAGTATATCCACCTATGACCAGGACTTCACACTTGACCAGGGTAAGGAAGTGAGGTGGATCCATGGGGGCAAGAATTACTAGTTCCACCTTCCCCTCACTCTGTTTTACCACTGATATCAGTTCAGCTTGCTTAGCAGGTGACTTTCTAGGACTTGCGTGTACCCCCAGCCCCCTTATCTTCATGTATGCTATCCCTTTAACTGGAAAGTCTTCCTTGGTCCTCCCAATTGTTTGCCCAATTGCTACTTACCTGTCAAGGCTTTTAGACTCCAGGAAGTCTACTCTGGCTTCGCTCGCCCCCCAATCCCACTAGCAGGGTGCATGCAGATCCTACAAAGTCACCTGGTAAGCCAGTTGGACTGATCTGGAGATACCACAGAGACCAAACCTATTGAAATCCCTTCTGCTTCAGTTTCTACTAGCATGAGAAAAGACAGCCAACAAATAAAAATACATAAATGATATGTTAGGTGGTCATAAAGCAGGAAAATGGCATAGGAAATATTGGGCCAGGGATGGGGGATGTACATTGCCATATCAGATAGATAATCATAGAAAGCCTCACTGACATTTGGATAAGAGTCTCAAGGAGGTGACTGAGCAAGCGGTTGCAGATGTCTGGGGAGGACAGTATAAGGGTGCCAAGGCAGAAGTATGTCTGATGTTGTCAAGGGATGGCAAGGTGTGGTGACTGATAGGTGATGTGGTCACAGAGGTGACAAGGAAAGATTAGACAGGGCCTCATAGACCGTCATGAGTACTTGAGCAAACTCAGAAGCTACTGGAGAGTTTTGAGCCAAGAGTCTCTCTGGCTTCTGTGTTGAGAGTGGATTATTGGAGGCAAGGATGGAAGCAGGGAGGAAACAAGATACTCCCATGTCATCTCAGTGAGACATGATGTTAGCAAGGAGTAGGGTGGGAGAAGTGGGACCGCTCAGGAGAGGAAAGGTGGATTTTTAAAGGAGAACTAACAGAACTTGGATTAGATGTAGGGAAAAGGAAAGATAGCCCAGGCAACTGGAACAATGGCATTTACACTTACTGTTATTGTTGCAGATAATCAAACTCAATGCACAGGGTAGGGTGAAGGTCAACCAAGTTCCTGAGAAGCTCATTAACCCCCTTCAGTTCAAGTCCCACTTGATTTGGCCAAGGCTAGAAGGGAAGAAATGAGACCCAGGTAGAAACTCTGGAAACTGAGAGAGACTATGAGGCCACGGGTAACATCTGGGGACTCATTACTTTCCTTGGGCTCTGGACTTCTTTGAGGGCACTATGAGGTACCCTAATAACTCACTGCTCACAGCTTCCTTTTGGCAACTGAATCCACTCTGTCACTCCTAAGACTGTCAGAACTGAGTAAGCTGAGTGCTAGGTTTTCTGACTAGAGTCTGGGGCTACTAGGGAGTAGGGATGGGACTAAGTTTTAAGGCTAGAAAAAATTAGGAGTTCTCAGCATTTTTGCTGGGAAGGGGTCATATTGAACCATTTACCAAAGAGCTAATTGGAAGAATCATTGGAAGAATGAGCACTCGGTCCAGAAAGAAACTTGAGTTTGAGGTGGCCATGGTATTTTCTTTGGAGCCCCTACCTGTTGGCCACTGGCTATCAGCCTTGGGTGGGGGGCGGTGCTCAGCACCTATTTATAGATGATTCTGTACCCAGGATTTATCACTTATCTCTGATTTCAGGGATAATCGGTCAGGCCTGGTAGGACCTCTATCACCTCTCCCTACACCAGACCTTACCAAGTCCTTCCTTAACAAAGATGACCAAGACTTTCATCCCTGATCACAGTCTAAGGACAGGACTGAGTTGTGTCTCCAGCAAGTAGATGTGCTGCACAGAAACATCCCTATTCTCACCTACTGCCCAGGCAATCCTGGACACTGGCAAGTTGGCTGGCCTCTTGAAAAAACTATTCTTGTAAGGAAGCAATAGGGCACTTAAGACAAAAGGAACCTTTACAAAAATATCATCTTTCACAGGAGGACTCATCAGACAAAGAGGTAGCCAACTAAAAATTTTCATAGCCAATTAGGAATTTTCCATGCATTGCTATCTTAAATTAGTTTCACGCTTCGGGGCTGGCTTTTCTGCTCAAGCCAGCTTTCCTAGACGTTTAACACATGCACTACTCAGGTAAGCTTAGGAGCAGACCTGCCCTTGTCCTTACTTTACCTTTTTTGGGGGACCTTTTCATACCCTCCTTCCTGACTCAGTTCCTTTCCTGTGGAGTGGCTGTGAGTGGCTTCTCTCCTTCTGGGGGTGAGAGGGAGATGTACAGGGTCAAGAAAAACTCAGTGAGTGTTGAGAAAGGCAGTCTCCCACCCTGCACCCCACCCCTATCCCTGCTCTGCTGGGTCTTGGACCTGGAACATTGTTCTGGGCTTCTGGCCTCATAAGGGACCATCTCTGTCTGTTTCTGGATTGATGTATTCTTTTTTTCTGCTTAAGTTCCCTTATCCATGGCCCACAGATATATTCCCAGTTCAGGCATTTCAGACCTCACGAGGAATGCACGAGGGCCCTTCCATTGCAACACAAAGTAGGATGTCTGTAGTTACACTGTCCACATCAGCTGTGGAACAGGTCCTCTTGCCATGGAGGACCAACGTACCTCCATGGTGAAGCTCCTGCATCATCTTTATCTTCTCACAAGTAAGCACTAGGGCACTCCAACCTGGTGTGTGTTGTCTGTTCTCACCAACTTCTAATCACACACTGGTCTCTTCCAAGTGGCACTTTTAACCTTGGCCTCATAGCCAGGACACTCCATGAACAGTTAAATTGTGAGACCACTTCACAATGCAGTTGCTGGCAGTCACCCCTTCTTTTTGGACAAACCTCACATGGTCCACTCTTGGAAGAAAACGTCACCTCAGGTATTCACAAACTTCTTAGCTCCACTATCAGGGCAACTCTGTGAAGCTTTCCAAGATGAGGACATCATCAGATAGGGTGAGAGCTGGGAAACGGGGAAAACAGTGGCTAAGAAAGGAAACTGGAATTTGCTGTGGTATTTGTAATGAAATGACCTACCGATTAATAAAATCACTGCCGAGTAATAGGTCAAGCCACTACTTTCCTTTTGGAGTCCAGTTTGGTCTTTTTAAGACCTTGCTTGTCTTGCTAGGTGCTCATCCTATGGCTGAGCATCAAAGCTTGTTTTTCTCCTCTTAAGACTCTGCCATCTAGATGGGGTGCGTAGCAAAACTAGTGCATCTGGGAATTTTCCTGGGCTTCTCTTCTCCCTCCTCTGCTAATAAGAACATGTAGTATGAGAATAGCAGTGGCCTGGACACCTCTATGTTCAGTTACATGGTCTTTGTTGTGCTGGACACAAGTCCAGTCTCAGCAACCTGGCCAGTACTGCCTACCCTACTTTCCCACCTCTGAAGTCCCTAACCTTTTCAGTCTTGTGACCCATGTGGCAAAAGGAGTCAAGGTTTTGAGTGAGCTCTTCTTTGACCAGTCAGAGCTAGCTATAGGCCCCCTGGAGAACCAAAGTCCATCCAAATCCCCCATTGAGCAGAATAGAACACTGAGGTCAAGGTAAGGGAGAAGGACAGTGACTCATTGGCTGCATTGGGTCTAGAACTTATGTCTCCTGGCTCCTAGTGTATGATTTTTACCTTCTTTTTCCAGGAGTCTTAGAAATAGTTTTAACCTTGGTTTCCTGCCTCCACAGTTTTAGTTACATTCCTGCCCTACTCAAAACCCTTCAATGACTTCCTGTGGCCAAGGCCCTAGGGTATTAAATTCAAAGTCTCCCTCTAGACATGTAAGGACAAATTTATGCTACACACCCAGCCTCCTTTTTTCCTTATCTCTACCATGTCCTCTTACGAATTCAGTTCCCCAAGGTGACCAGGTGGGACACTGGCTATTCCAATCCTCACATCTTAACTCTCCTCCATGGCGTCTCCTCCCCATCCCTGATATATCCTTGTCTCTCATAGCTGTACCCACTCTTCTAGCCTCTCTCAAATGTTGCCTTGAAATGTTGCCCTCTCTGCACTATGATATTAGCACGAAATCTTATCCTCTTTTGACCCCATCAGTCACTTGACACATCTCCCACTCTAGCCCTTTCTGAATCTGTTTCACTGGCCTGTAAAATGGGTATCTAAGCCCTCAGCACATGTGACTACTGGGAGATTTAGATCAAAGTAGTCTGCATAGCATGAAAGAATCTGACAGTGGTTTCATACTACCCTTCTTCATCTCACCAATCACAGGGCCTGAGACCTCAGCTGGCGAGGTGCCTAACTCAGTGATGCTATCATGTTGTGCACTGCCACCCTGTGTGGGAGATTAGGGGTAGAGTCTTCTGAGGAGTTGGTCCTCTGAGCCCCAGACAGAGTAGAAGGTAAGTGGCTCTTCAGTATAAACTATGAAATACACAGCCAGAGACAGATAAGGGGTAGATGGTAGGTGGAATCCAGTGTCTGGGGCTCAGGTCCATTTCTTCTCCTCCCACCTGTCCTCATGAACTAGTCTCCAGAGGAGGAATTCAGTCCTGTCTTTTGCCAGACAACTTGACTCCTTGTATGTCTTCCTCAAATTTTGGTTTGACATTCAATCCTCATAGGAGTCATCCGGCAAGACACTGACAGGTAGAGAGTGCTGTGTGCTCCCCAGAATGAGGAAGTGCTTCTTAAATCCAACCCTAATGTCTTCGCCTGCTTCCTAGACCTACTACTTCCTCACTTTCTTCCATGGACATAGAAACCAATTTTCATCAGCTTCAGGGTGAATAACAGGCTCAGTCATTTGTTCCCTCACTGGGCTCCATTTTCTGTACCTTCACTTTGTTGAACTTATCCCTTAGGCCTGCCTAATCGCCAGCCTTTTTGGTCTTTTGAGTCTGACAGACCAAGTTTCACATTCGAGTTCTCCCACATTTGCTAGCTCCGTGACTTCATGGAGGTCCCCTCACCTCTCCAGGTTTCAGTTGTTCTCATCTGTAAAACAGGATTATTAATCAAAGAATTATGGGGCAACATGACTAATACATGTAAAGTATTCAGCACAGTGCCTGGCAGCTGTGCAATCAGTGTCAGAGGAGAAAAGGTGCGTTCGTGTGCAAGCAGTACTTAGCAAAGAGTAGGTATGAAATACCATCTCAGAAACAAAATCACATGAACTTCATTGGAGGCAATGCAGAGATGGGCCTGGTTCCCTAGACAAGGAAAACCATGACAAAAGGCTCTCCTGCCTTACTCACCCCCCACACACATCTCACTGCCTCATCTTTCCCACTCACCCAACACTGGGTCACACAGACCCAACTTGTTCCAATATAACTCCCCTATTAACTAGTCCTTTCTTTGCCTCTCTGAGTCTCAGTATTTGCACCTCTAAAATGGGGATAAAAGTGCACTCACCTTCAGACTTATGAGTAAACAGGTGGATGAGTTGTGTCAATCATTCTGGAGAGGGGTTGTTTTCTCTTCCTGTGGTTCCTCCTTTTGCTGGATCCCAAGCTCCGTCTTCCTTCTTAATACCTTATACCCTTCTCCCACATCTCTTTTGCTTCCCCCCCCTCATAAAGTTGTCACCACCCAGGACAAGATCATTTCCTCTGCCTACACAAACAGTGCTTATTTATGCTGACATTGTTCAGTGACCTGAACAATATGTCCCACTCCTTGGACAAGTTGGAGCCATGGATTCAGCTGTTCCTTCCCCTGGAGGCTGGCTGGAAGAAGGCCAGCCTCAGGGCTGGGCCCTGTTCTTCCTCTTCCTCTTAGAATGCAGGCGACTGAGAGCCCAGGGCTCTTGTCTTCCTGTTAGGATCCCAGGGTGAAAATTGCTTTCCTCTGATAAGGAGCTTGCCCAAGGTCAAAGGAGCCAGTCAGAGATCCTGACAGAAATCTCCTTGCCTCTCTGAACTACAAAGCATTGCTGGGTGGAGTTGGGGAATGAGAAGGGCTGTCTACATCCCAATAAAGGAGGCAAAAAGTGCCACTGTTGTCACAAGTGCTTGATGCCTCTGAAGTGTAGGGACAGGCATCCAGCTACCCAGGCTTCAGTACTTCTCTGCCCTTGAACAGCAATGTTTGTTTGTTTACAGGCTCTATGCTGCCCTCTGCCAGGGCCAACATATCATTAAATATAGTAGGCACAGCACTGAGGTGGAGTGGGGGGTGGGGAACGGGGACAGAAATACTTTAATTTTCTTAACATCATGAGGGGAAAAAAAATGACAAAATGGTGAATATATCATGATCATTCCATCCTGGATAATATTCCTCTTTCTGCCAATGTAGTTGTCAGAACCCCCACAAGAGCAAGCCTTAGACCAGGGATTAAAGTTCAGCTATCAGGACAGTGAATTGCCTCTGGCTGCAGCACCCAGTCCTGGATGCATCCAGATCGATAAGGAAAGCCTTTGGACGAGTTTGATATGAGACATGTAGTACGTGACCAGGACAGACCCTCCACTAAGAAACAAAGGAATGACACCTGTTGAAGAAGACCACCAATGACTTCAAAGGACAATGTCACCTTGCCCAATCAGGAACTGAAACCTGGTCTGCCGACCCCCTCTCTCCATCCCCTTTCCTCACCATGTGGGTTTTTTCCTTAAGAACTCAGGCTGCCAGCAAGGCCTCGGGTCAGCCTCCCTTGGCTGGCTCCATCTTCTCTCTCTCTGCTCCCCACTAATGGACCCCCAACTTGTTTACTCACTGCGGCTGTCTGATATGTGAAGCGACCCTGAACCCACAGGCTCTGAACCTCCCTTGGTCAGCTCCATCCCTTTACCCTCTAATTAAATCTCTGCTTGCTCACTCTCCTAACTCTGTCATGGATTCTTTGAGCAACCCGAATCCCACAGTAGTCATAGCAAATATTTTTAATATTGTTTTTGGAGAAAGAGCCCACAGAGGTAAAAGAACCTAGAGCCCATGACAGTCCACATCGAGCCTAGTCTCTGCTCCATCCCGAATCCTCCTGGTAGGGCTTGAGGTACCAGTTACCTCTTTGAGAGGCACTGCGGCAGCCCAGGGTCACCCTAAGTCCCTTCCTAACCATGATTGGAATCCCAGAAACAGGGCAAGGCAAGCCAACTCCCAGCAGGCAGTGATGATGAGCTGGAGGGGCAGCCTTCACTACCACTGTGCACTCTGTGAATCCTTGGTCCTCTTCCCAGCTCCTAATCTCACTTCTCTTCAGCCAGCTTCCCCCCAAAGCATTTTCTCCTTTGTTTAACAACTCTCAAACCTACCACTTGCGGTTCTCTCCTCACTGTCTCCCCACCACTTTGAGATCACACACCAATGGGAGGTCAGTCTCTTCTCCTTTTGCACTGGGATGCAGTGGAAAGAAGACAGGTATGGGAGTCTTAGCTAAAGTCCCTGTTCAGCTTCTTACTTGCTGTGTACCCCAGTGCAAGTTGTCTTGCCTCTGGGACTCTCAAATCTCTCTGGAAAAAGGAAACGCTAACACACTACAGAGAACTTTTGAGGTTGAAAGAATATCCTGTGGGGAACCGCATAGCATGACATCTGTATGCCATATGCACTCAGTAGCCATGCCTTCTCTCCTGGGTTGCAGAAGTATTTGATGCCATCCTTAAAATGTTTGATGCCTTCCCCAGGTACCCTCCATTTCCAATGTCCTCTCCCACCCCCAGTCCCTGTCTCACTTACACATATTTAACTGCATTCAAAACACACTGCTTGAGCTCCCTGACACTGGCTTATCTAGGCCAGATGCAGTGCCAGATGCGGGGGTCACAGAGATGACTCTCACCTGATGCCTGTCCTTGATGTCATAGTCTAAGTGAGAAGATAGGTTTGGTATATATGTTTTTAAATAGCAATATTTATTATTTCACTAGTTCACAATGCTCTATTCATTTTAGGATATTGAACTGCATCTTGGTCTATATTTCACAGCACACCCACCACCAGAGTTCCAGTGTACTTTACCACCAACTTTTCCCCTCTTCCTCGCATGCCCTCTTCCCCACCCGGCCTGCTGTAACACATGCAACCACAGTCCTGTGTCCTGTAAATTTGGTTGGAATTTGTGTGCTCATTTGTTTCAGGCTTGTACATTTAAGGTTAGTTATATGTAACAATATTTCACTCAAAAATGCTTCAGAGACTCAAGGTTGAGTTGATCAGGGAATTATGGCTGAGGCTGGAAGGGTGTGAACAGCTAGTGAGAAGAAAGAAAGGCAAGGCAAGCAGGAAGCTTGGCGTGAATGAGCCAATGCTCACTCTGCCCATGGCCTTATGGAGGCACCATGCTAGGTACATGGCACCCTGTCAACACCCTGATAAGCTAAGTTATTCTTGTACACATATTACAGATGAGAAAATGGGCTGACAGAGCAAAATGACTTAATCAAGGTCACATGGCTAAGTGACACATCCAGCACTTAAACCTACCTGTTCCCAGATGCTCTTTTATTATGTTTCTGTACCTCTCCAAGCTGAGCACTATTTAAGACTCAGTGATGAACCCCACAAAGATCCTGACTCCAGTTGCTTCCAGGCTCATGTGAGACTGGTAATGTGACCAGTATCCAAAGAACCCTAAGAGGAGCCATAAGCAAGATGAGGGTCTTGAATAGATGCAAAGGGCAATGACAACTCAGAAGACTGAGTAGCAAACTTTGCGAGAAGCTTAAGGTGGAGACAGATTAGACCGAAGTGTTGCCTGACTGGTGAGGTTGGGGCTGATCGCACATTGGTTGCTGCAATCCACAAGTCTCCCTAAGTCTCATTTTATGTATAGTGAGCCCAGGGGCCTGAAAGGTCAAATAGCATGCCCACAGCCTCTCAGCTCAGGGTCACAGTTGGAACTTGGCCTGGGACCTGTCTTGAATACAGGACAGTTCTATGTCCACTCTTGGAAGAGGGAACTAAAGGAACATGCTTGGGACCTAGCTGGAGAAGGCATATGAAGCGGGGTAGAAACTTGGTGGATTAGTTGAGTCGACATTGTGGTGGCCTTAAGGCTATAGTTTGGTAGTCAACTGGTGTGTGGGGAAGGGGGCGGGGGCGCTGATGCCACTGATGGGGGACTGTTGATGCGGACTAGATAGAACTTTGCTATTCCTATTTAGAGCCACCTGATCTAGCCCTCACCTACCTCTCCGATCCCATGTCCTCCCACACTCCTGCTCCCTGCACCTCAGCCACAATGGCCACATCCTGGAAAATACCACACCAGAATCATTGTACATAGTCGCTATTTCTTCTGCCCAGACTCTTTCCCTTAGATCTTTGCATGGCTGATTCCTGACTTGGCTTAAAGGCACCTCCTCAGAGAAGCCCTCCCTTACCACACTATGAAATTAACTGCCCTGTAAGTACCATCTCCCCCTGCTCTATTGTCTGTAGCATAGCTGAAGTTAACTTATTTATCACCTGCCTTCCTCTACTCATGCACCTACTAGAATGTGCACCGAGGACAGGTTGGGCGGCAGTGGGTGGAGCTTGTCGATCTTGTTCAATGCTATATTCTCTGGCATACAGCAGACATTCCACAACTACTTGCTGAATGCCAGAATGGATGAGTGGATGAATGGATGCATGCATGCATTGGTTGTGGGGGAAGGAGACGGAGAGAGAGAGAAAAAGAGAGAGGAGAGAAAGAGAGAAAGCAGAGAGAGAGACAGAGAGAGAGAAGGAGAGAGAGACAGACAGAGAGAGAGAGAGACAGAGACAGAGAGTGTTATGGCCGATTTGGCGATCTGAGCTGGGTAGCCAGGAACACAACAGTGTCACCCATGGAGACAAAGCAGACAGTAGGTTGTAGACTGTGTGAGAGATGATGATGCATTATTTAGCTTTGGCCTGTTGAGTTTGATATGCATGTGTGGCCTCCAGGTGAAAATATTCACTCATGCAGGGGAAAATACTGGCCTGAGTTCAGGAAGTGATGGGACCCTAGGAGTAATGGGGAAACATCTGCACAGATATAAACTGAAACAATGAATGCCAGTGAGGCCCTTAATCAGCACGGTGAGGCAGGGAAGAGAAGAAGGAAGACCTCAGGGGAGTATCTGAGGTTGGGATAGGGCAGAGAGAGGAGAGAAATGGGAAGGACGAGGAGAGAAGGCCAAAGAAGTGAGAAACCATCAGGAAGGATGGCTTCAGGAAGGAAGATAAGGCCAGGGTGGGGTGGTGGGGGGTGGTTGGCAAATTCTCAAGGAGGAAGCTAAGTAAAAACCAATCAGTAGTTAGGATACAAACAAGCCACTGGGATGTTTTCAGCCTAGTGATGAGGTAGGTGTGTTCAGAATGGTGGGAGATGAGGCTGTGTGGGTCTGGGACTCAAGTAAGTAGGTAGGTAGGTAGGACCTTGATGTTAACCAAAATAATTATATATGCCCCTCCCAAGTACTTGGACTTGGAACCTAACTGGCATGGAGAAGGCAGGGTAGGGGACACTACCATTTATTCATGCCTGCCACGTCCAAGGCACTGACAAGCCGTGTTCACAATTATTGACTCATTTAACCATGATGACAGCTTTGCAAGATACAAACTATTATTACCCTTCTGTGAGGAAAAAGAAATCAGGAAGGCTAAATGTGTGTCACTTAAAGCCACACACCCAGGAAATGATGTAGCTAGATTCGAACCTGGGTCTGTCTACCGTTGACTGGTAATAAGTCACTGGAGATTATAAAATAACAGATAGAAACTCACAGATTGTCTGATTCCCATGCAGGAATTGCTCACAGCATAATTTCTTTGACTTACAGGAGTCAGGAGGAGCAGCAGTGGATAAAGCATAGGCAATGGGGCTGGAAATTTGAGGGTGAAAGTTCTCTGACACCAGCGCAAGAAAGAGACCCGTTCAGTGTGCGTCAAAAGACAAGGCCGGAATTAACCATGAAGAGTGCTTGCCACCTGTGTGTAAATTAGGGGCCTGGGCAGCGTCAGCATCACAACCCCTATTACCATACCTGCAGGCCACTCACGGACTGCACAGAGAGTCAGGAATTGAGTATCTGCTTTATGCAAGGGACAACACTAAGGTAACCTCCTGTGGGTCATTTTTATATGACCTGTTAACAGCACGCTCGATCCCATGCTTCCATGACAAGGTGAGACAGCGTATGTGCCAGAAGTCTGCCTTCGTCCAAAACCACTGGCCAAAGCTTCACATCGGTATCCGTCAAGCCCTGCTAGAGACATCTCCCATCCACACCACATGAAGTGGGTGACTCCATTGTCTTTCCAGAGGCAAGAAGCCAGTAACACCCTTAGCTCCACGTCACTCCCTGGCAGGATAGACAAGACCCCTTAGCTACCAGTGAGGAAAGGCCAATGACACGTAGGGATGGCTGAACCTAGAAGAGAATGGATGGGGTGACAGTGGGGTGAACTTGAGAGCCCTCCAACCCACTAATTTTTGGCTGGAGCAACAAGACAGAGGCAAGCTCCTTGGGGGAGGGTGTCAAAATGAGGAGGTTCCTCTAGCCATCTGAGCTTTGCTGGTCACTGGAGCCGAATAGGGGCTGTTTCAAGGCGCAGACCTCTCCAACTGGCTTTCGGGTGGAACAGCATCTCCAACCTCCAGAGGCGACTCTTCACTCATCAACCTTCAGTTTGGACTGTGTGTAGCAAAGGAAGAAAGGACAGAGGATCATGTCCCCCTCGGGCTACTGTCAGGGTACCTGAGGTGATGCTTGTGGGTCATTCAGATTGGGGTTTGTGACTTCCACCCAAGGCCTGGCTTCTTGGAATCCTTCCTCCACTACCCAGAAATCACCTCCCAAAGAGAAGAGGTGAGGCTGTTGCCCAATCCTCCTGCAGCCTTCTAGATTTCTCCACCAATAATACTCACAGACTCTTGGCCTACCATTGAAACCCACCCCTAATCCTTACCCTGTTATCTCAGCAAGGACTGCCACACAGCCAGAGTGCATTTCTAGTAAAGCTTTATTGTTCTGTTCCGGGGTCATGTGTACCCTGCTTTCCACTGCCCCTTCCCATTTTATGTGCCCTGCCCTCTGAAGCTTTCCAGATCCCTGACCCACCCAGATTCTAGTACACTCATGAGAGAATATATGGTGTGCATATATGTGTGTATATATATGTATATGCATCTATATATACACAAATACATATATATATATATACATATTCTGACTATACAGCATTTATGGGTACAAATTAAACAGGCTTAAAAACTGCAACACTGGCTGAGACTCATTCTATTCCAGTGTATACTGCTGAAAGAGCTATAGAGCACCAACTGGCATTTGAATTTCTGTATGAATCCAGATGGCCAATGGTTGGAATAGATGAGGTTTGGATGGAGCCCCAGCTGGCTGAGCTAACACTAGGCCCTTCTAGTGGGCTGGATGGCCACTTGAGCCAGGGGCTAGATCTCTGCTGGAGGAAGGGGCTGTTATGGTAGTTAGCTACCTTTGGCAGGAAGAGCAGGAAAAGGGAGGAAGACACAGAGATGTGTCTCCTCACCACCATCTGCCTTTGCTCTGTGTGTGCAGGGGGAGCAAGCTGCTTTACCTTGCAATGATGGTATTGCATGGTCAAAGGCTACCTGGGAGCCCAGGGAGTGGCAAATATAGTGTGGGGCCCAAGTCAGGGGAGTTCATGGGTCTCTTGGGACCTGCAAAAGGAAGGACACTTCCTTATTTTCGGATCCCAAGCTACCCCAAATTGTCACATTGCCTACTCAGGGCCACTCTTTACATCAGCCTCATCAAAAATCAGCCTCGTATTTACACAAACAAAACATCTCGTGGTTGGGTAGGGCTGCTGTGTGCTGTACTGCACCCATGTGCTCTAGTCTGATTTCTCTCGAAAAGTCAGTTCAGGACCCATGTTGAGCCCAAAGGCAGGACCAGGACCTCGTGGTCAACCTCGCAGGGACCCTAGCACCAAAACAGGATGGCTTGACCTCTCAGTCGGACATAGTAAGAGGGAGCACAGCCTGCTCTCCCCACCTCCCCTTTGGGTGAGGAAGCTCTTATGGCTTCAGTTTGACTGGGTCCTGCAGGCTGCTCCCCTCCCACTTCCCCCCTCACTCCCTCTGTGCCAAGGGGCCTGGGTGACACCAGCCTGGGACCAGGCTAAGGCTCACAACTTTGTCTCAGGGCCAACTGCCTGCAGGGTAGGGAAGGAGTCCCGGATCTTCGCCACTTCCACGGCACACAGGTGTCCAAAGACTTTGTTGTACCAGTCAGGAGAACGGCCCCTGGGAAGGCAGATGCAGGCAGACATTGGCAATATGTTCTTCCCTGAGCCCCTGCCACCAGGAAGAAAGACAGGGCTGGGCCCCAGCCCCTGGGGATCAATGGCATGGGATAGGGGCAGGGAGGGACCAGCACTAGGGGGCCTGGTACCTGAGGTCAGCACGGCAGATGTGAGTGAGGCGGGAGTGGCCCAAGCCACAAGGCTCTATGAGGTACTGGGAAGTGAGCACCAAGGCCCGCACCCCTGACTCCGGCACGGGCTGCTCCGGGTCCAGCGACTGGGAGACCAGCAGGCACCCACCTCGAGGCAGGTCAGAGCGCCACATCCTGTGGGGAAGAGACACGCATTCAGGTCGCTGATGCTGGCGCCAGCGCAGCAGGCTGACAGGAGGAGCCCCTCACCGGAGCACCACGAAGTCACGGCAGGGGTGGGGTGCCATGCTGTCAGTGACGTAGTGGTACAGCTCCACTCCAGGCATCAGGGCTTCCAGCACCTGGGCCCGCAGCAGGTCCTCATCCCAGAGTGCACGCTCCCGCAGGACACGGTGCAACACCACTGCGGGAGGGGCCGCCACCTCTGTGGATGCCCTCCACACACGCAGGGGGTGCCCATCTGGTGCCTGCAAGCCAAGGGGACAGAGGACACGGGGTGCTGTCAGAAGTGGAGAACTCCTTCCTGGCCGGACCCACCTGCCCTCACTCCATCCAGGTGTCTGCTTGCCCAGTGCCCAAGAACACACAGAGGTGATGGGACACACATTCTCTGGGGCCTACTAGACTCTAGCACAAAATGGACACAGAACCTGGAAACTTCTGGAAGGGAGCAGAAAGAGAAGAGCCGTGGTCTTAAAGGAGCTCAGTACCTCGTGTGCAGGGTAGAAGCATGCATAGCAACACAAGCAGCCATTTACTGAGCCTTTTGGATGCACTGGGCGTGGTGCAAAATTCCCCCCCACCCCCTGATCCTGTCAGGGGATTTGTGCTAAACCCTGTCATACACAGCAACCGGCAAGCCTGCAGTCTTTCTCACAATCAGAATGGGAGAAAGAATGCGGCTAATGTGAAGATAAGGACAGACAACAGTCACCTCCAGCCTGAGGCATGAAAGGAGGCTCTGAATAGGGGAGGGGACATGTCAGTTGGGGGCTTCAAGTGGCTTGAGAAATGTTCCTAGGGACAGATAGCAGGACAGCACAGGCAGAAGCCCAAAGGTAGAAATGTGAGGGTCGAAGCATGACTGTGGTACAGGGAGCAATGAGAGCTAGAGCTATACAAACAGTGAACAGGCCCTGTCCCCGCCCCATGGCAACCATGGGCAGTGTGGTACCCACCTTCCTGCAAGCCAGTTCTATGTGCTGGGGCCCGGACACGCTCATCCAGCCCTTGAAGCGCTCAGCAGCATCGCGCAGCAGCTCCTGCACACTGCCCTCCATGTAGAGGCTCAGACTCACTCCAGCAGCCCGGGCCTGCCGCAGCTCGGCCAGGTCTGGGCCGGTAGGGCTAAGCTCGGCAGCACTATAGGAGCCACACAGTTGCAGCACCATGTCTTGGGGCACCTGGGAGGACACACACACAGGGCTGGGACTGGTCATGGGGAGCAGTAGAGGGTCACAGACCATTGGTCCCAGAGGCCACGGGGTCTGTCATGTGGTGTTAAGGGAGTGGAAAGGCCTGTTTACTGCAGTGAGGAAGATTAGAAGGAGAAAGTTGAGGGGTATGTGTTCAGTTAGTCCCCATCTGATGAGTCCCTAGAATCTGGCAAGTAAGCATTGTGGCCTGGAGTTACTCACCTGGAAAAGTTTCTTGCAGTCACTGATCATGTGTGATAGGCCCTGGGTGGCAGCCATGTTCTCACTCAGGTCCCTAGGGCCTGGCCGGCTAACTAGGCTGCGTTTGCTCTTGATCCTGCAGGTAAGGACCGGAAGGAGAGAGCAGCACAAAGGCACTAGACAAGACGCCTTATGGTCTGGCTTCCAGCTTCCCAGAAGCCAGGTTGCCAGTCCTGAACAAAAAACAACTTGCAGCCCTTAGGAAGCCCAGCTTCACAGCGGGCCCCAGAACATCAATGAGACAGACTGACCCCTTGTGGTGATGACTGGGAACTGCAGTGCCAGACACAAAGGGCCGAAAGCCCAAGGGAGCCCAAGACCTCCTTGCCTGCCCCTACTCTGTCTCACCTGGGTGAGGGGCTATCCTTCTTGGACACATTGAGGTGGAAGATGGAAGGGGCCAGGCACACGGCCAGGTTGCCGGCTGTCATCTGGTTTTCCTCGGCAGAGGCAATGTCACTTAGAAAATAGAGCAGGGTCTGTAGCACCTCCCGGTTCTCATCAGGGAGCAGCAAGGTGGCTGCTTGTGCTGCTGCCAACCATTGATCCTTGGGGAGGACTGTCAGAAAGCAATGGCAGAAGGGATTCCTTATTCCCCTCAAGGCTCCTGCAGGGAGCCTCCTGACTCCAGGAATACAGAAGGAACAGCAATGCCAAAGGAAGTCAGTGAAAGGGAAGGAGATTAGGGAGCTCTGAGAGGTGTCTGGGTGCTGGATCTAGCTCCGCTGCATGTGCAACCTAACTGTAGATAATAAGTCCCTGTTTATCCTCAGGCCCTCAGTCAACCTCCTTCCATTTGGTGGATTTGGGGGACTAGAATGTGGTCTGCTCCAGTGAGTCCACGGATATGCCCCCCTTTCTGGTACGAAGCTTATCTTCCATCAGCCTTAGAGTTCAGGAAAGTGGAGGACAGGGCAGGTTGTTGAGGGTAGGTGCAGGCGACTCACGCTGGTAGATCTGCAGGAAAGTGCTGGTGAGTTTGTTGGTGAATATAGGTTCTGGCAGGTCCCGGAAGTACTGCTTCAGCAGGTCAGCCACATCATAGGCTGACTGGCCCTCATAGCAGACATGGTCAGGGGAGGTCTCATTCATTTGGCGCAGATTCTGAATCCTGGACTTCACCCCAGACTTGCGGAAGATGCCCACCTGAACCACGCAGAGGAGGGAAGGAGGGAGATGCGCTTAAGTAGGAGGGAGGCTATGAGGTCAGCCCTGGCCCAGGAGTCAGGAAATAGGCCATCCCCTGAGACTTCCAGTCCTGCCAGGCTTCCCATTGGGAAAGGTAGGAGAGATATGGCAAAACTAATGAGAAAGGATTTAGGCTCCTGGAAGGTGGGGACTAGAGCCTGGACTAGAAAGAAGCTAGCACCGAGCCAGGCAGACAGGAGTTTCAATTCCATACCTGCTAGGCCTTCTTGAGCACTGGAGATGTCTCTGGAAGGTCAGCCCATCCCAGGGAAATGAGCAGGGAGAGGTGGCCCCTCCCCAGCTCCTTAGTCTCAGACCTCCCCCAGCATTATCTGTCCACAAGCTCCCAGGGAGAGCTCACCTGGTCCAGGCACTGGCTGCGTAAATAACGCATGGCTTGCTGAATGCTTTGTGGCAGTGGCTGGCCTGTGCGCTGTACATGGATGAGGGGTGGTACCCCAAACACATGCTGGCCCCGGTAGTCTGGAGTCTTGTTCCTTTTCATGAACTTAGGTACTGACCTGTTTGGGGGAGTAGCAAGAGAT
>RJWH01004790.1:0-95760 GCA_004363575.1 Solenodon paradoxus | reverse complement strand
AAATGAATGTGAAATGATGGATCTAATTAAAACCCCTGGGGAAAATCTGAAACAACAGACATGTGCAAACTACCTGAGGATGAATTTAGGGCAAAACTGGTAAACATGCTCACGGAAATCAAGAAAACAATAGAGGAAAAGAAAGAGAACAACAGAAAAGAGAAGAAATGAAGCAAGGTATCAAAGAAGTGAGGAACATGACGGCTGAATTCAAGAACTCAACAGAGGGACTGAAGAGTAGATGGATCCAACCTCCAGTGGAATCAGTGAGGTGGAGGACAGGGCAAGGGAATGAGCCCAGGCAGACCGGCAAAGAGAGAAGAATGAAAGAAATGAAGGAAGCATTCGTGACCTGTGGGATAACATCAAAATGAACAACATTCGCATCATAGTGGTCCCAGAAGGAGAGGATACAGAAAAGGGGGCAGAAACTGTATTTAAAGAAATAATAGTTGAGAACTTCCCTAACCTGAGGAATGAAGCTCAAAGAGTTCCTAATAAAAGAAATCTAGACAGACCTACATTTAGACACATTGTCATCACAATGTCAAAAATATGAGATAAAGAATCTTAAAAACATCCAGAGAAAAACAAGTCACATATGTATGATATATTCAAAGTGCTGAAGGAAAAGGATTTTTAACCTAGGATACTAACCCTGTAAGATTATCATTCAGAACTGAAAGAATGATAAAAAGTTTTTCTGATAAGGAAAAGTAAAAGAAATTCATCACCACAAAAACAGCTCTACAAAAGATACTAAAGCATACTCCTATCAAGTATAAAGAAACCCCGTATAAAAACAGTAGACAATAAATATAAAATGTTGGGAGGAGAAGAGGAGAATAAAAATGTGGATGGTTAAATGACTACTTTCAAATAAAAAATAGTAAATTAACATAGAATTCTTAATAATGCCAACCTCAGTGTAACCTCAAATTACATCTCTAGGGAAAAAGCAAAAAAGAAAATATAAAGGGAAGCCAACCAAAACATAACTACACCCAATCCACCTAAGAAGAGAAAGAGAATAATATCACACATTACAACTCTTGTGAGGTATGAAATACTCATAGACTGAGATGTAATTTCAATATCCCGAAATGAATATAGCACTGTAACCAAAAGAAACCATAAAACTATTATTTTAAAAATAATTTTTTTTTTAATTAAAAAAAAAACAGTGGATGGGATGCTTCGCTTTCTATCCCATGACCCTGGGGGACCAGCTAGCATGCTCTCTGATGCCAGGATGGGACCCAGCTTTTCTCAAGGTCCCCAACTCTGCAGAGTTCTGGGCTCTGTGACTTTAAGGTCACAGGTAGGGCTGGGGCTTGCCCTGGGGGCACGTTTCCAGCTAATCAGAAGTAGAAGCAAACCTTTGCCAAAGGTTTCCCTGAAAGATTGGTCCTTCCCTCAACTGTCAGGAGCTCACTGGAAGCAACCGTGGCAGGGGGTGGTCTGAACTGCATCCCCAGAAGCCCACCCAGACCCACTGCTCCCGACTGCAAGGAGGGCTGGGGGCTCTCCGGTTTAATAAGCTCCCCAGTGCTTGAGATTTGCAAACAGATTTTGGAACCGCAAAGAGAAGAGAATATCATGGGAGGGCGGAATGGGCAGCAGACAATGCTGGATGGTGACTCTGAGAGGTGCTACTTGAAGAAAGTACTAGAACATGTATTTGACCATGTCGCCCTCCTCTGTCCCAAATGGCAATGGCTCCCAACAGCCCAGAAGAGCCTGATTTCTTAGCCGGTCATTCACCATCTTCCACCATCATTGCAACTTTCCTCCTGAGCTCACTCATTCTGTCCTCAGTTCTTCTCCATCCCCTGGTCCCTGAGCCCGGAATGCACACTCCCGGCCCCTGGGCCCCACTATTAGGGGGTGAAATCTTCCTCTTCCTTCCGGGAGGGCAGTTCAAATCAACCCTTGGATGCCCGCAGGCAGGGCTAATGGCTCCTTTATGTCCATCTGTTCGGCACATATTTCATCCTGCCTTGTTTTAGGCTCAGTTGTAGACACACCTGTGTACACCTGTAGACACACCTCCCAAAGACTGTAAGGTTGGGGCATGTAGGATGATTTACTGACCCGCTCGTTCCCGAGCACCTAGCAGAGCTGGGGCAGCAGTAACAACACAGGTGCATCCAAAGCTCCTTCAGCCTCACCTAGTCTCACTAAATCAGGTGACTGGAGGACGGATGGGGACGCAGGTGGCAAGAGCAGTGGCAGCAGAAGAGGGGACAATGCCAACCAGAGTGGAACTGGCCCTTCCACGCTGAGGACCTGATGGTAGCAGCACAGGGCAGACCACAGGGTTACACGAGCCCCTCCCGGCTGTCAAGGACACAGCCTGCCTCCACCCTGGCGGGAAGCTGAGTGGCCAAGAGCCCAGCACAGATGGGGAGGTGCTGCCCGCCGGGGTGCCCAGAGGCCGCCTACCTGAGCTCCAGACAGCCCAGCTGCAGGGCCATGCCCTCGCTGACCTTGCTGGCATAGCGTTGCATGTAGTCGTTCCGGAGCTGGCGGGGAGAAAGGGCAAAGTTCAGACTCAGGCCCCCCATTCCATTTCCGGAGCAGAGGCCCCTGGAGAGGGTGCCTCCACAAAGTCCTGCCGCCCCGTCTCTCCCGCACCCCACGAGGAGCAGCTGTGTGGCCGGAGATGACGCGCAGCAGGGGCGGGCTCGCCCTGGCTCTGCCTTGGCCTCCCCCTCAACTCTGCACGGCAGCCACGTCTCCACGGCCTACACGTCTCTGCCGGCTCCAGGCGGAGGGTCCCACTCTTCCTCCCCACTCCCCACGTGGAGGAAAGGAAACAGATTTGGGGAGGAAGGAGTCAGCAAGCACTGTAAAATGTGGTTGGTAAGCAGTGACGTGCCATCGCCACCAGAGCGAAGGCTGGCTTGGTCTCCAGCGAACCAGGAGAAAACGCTGAGGCCACTGGCATGAACTTGGCGTGAACTTGGTGTGACCTTAGCATGAACTCAGCGGGGACCCTGTGCTAGGCACCCACGTGCATTTTATCCCTTGTCTGTGGAAGCAGCTCTAAACAGTGTGTGAATCCACTGACGATATTTTCAGAAACTCTTCGAGCTGGCGGGTATCACTGTGGTATTTTGAAATAGGCCACATGGAGTATTTACACCGCGGGAAGTGGCGCCTGCTACAAGCAGAGACTCTTCTCTGCAGAGAGCGGTTTCCAAGCCCTTGGCTAATGATAACATGTGTCCCTCACAATGACCCTGCAAAGTACAACAGGACAGTCTCAGCTATTAGAAAAGATGAACCCCACCATTTGCAACACCATGGATGTCCTAGAGGGGACTGTGCTTGATGAGATCAGTCAGATGGAGACACAGACGATCTCACTCCTATGTGGTCTACAGAGAAGCCAAACAGACAGATGAACTGAACCAAACAAAAATAGGCTTTTAGTCTATTTTCTGGCAGCTGCCAGAAGGAAAGAGGGTGGAGGTGGGGCAGACTGGATAAAGGGATCAGTTACATGATGAAGGACAGAGTGGGACTGTAGGTGGTGAACTTAATATATTATATTCAAAGGTATGATGATGACACACACTTCAAACCTACGTAATGTTATGATGCAATGTCCCTGCAACAAAATCTAAAAAAGAAGTGTTGTTATTATTATTATCATTAGCCCCATTGTGGAGAAGAAGAAATAGCCCGTCAGGTCAATTAAGTCCCAGGGACACCAGGTTAGTAAGTGGCAGAGCTGGGCTAGAAACCAGGGTCCAATGGCCAAGCTGTGAGAGCCAAGACTGGCCTTCTCTTCACCTCCAGGTCTCCCGGGCAGTGAGTGACCTCCAGGAAAGTCAAGGCCAGCTGTGAGCATGTGGGCTCGGGCTGGTGTGCACTTACTGAAGCAGGTTGGACAGCTGACGGGGCCCAAGGACGGTCCCCAAGAGAAGTTCCCTGGTCTGGGACTCTGACATCTGGGCTTGGTTTCTCCAGTTCCCTAGGCCGGAGGTCAGTGGACCCCGGGAACAAGAAGACAAAATTCCTTTACCTGTTGGTAAAAATAAAGCAGCGTAGTCCTATCCTCTTTCAGACTCTCCATGAAGTCCTCTGGCAGGTAGCGGATCTGAAGGTCATACCTGGGACAGGAAATTCAGACTCCAGTTGGTGCAGGGATGCTGGTGTGCAAGGGGCGGCCTGTGGGGACCTGGCCACCCACTCAGGACTTGTTTCTTCTCCCCACTGTGGGTAGAGGGAGGTGGACAGCAGGTGCGGTCAGCGCCCATCCTGATGCTCCTTCCAGAGCAGGGTCACAGAGCAGCCCCTGGTCTGGCTCTCTGTCCTCCACACTCCTGTTCCTCTTCCCTCTCCTCCAGCATCATGTCTGGGGGGGTCTTCCAGGGTAACTGCCCTGGATGGGGGGCATGCTCAGTTCACTTTAGGCCTCAGCAAATATACCAGGAGGACTAAGGCTAAAATGCCACTTAAGATTTTCTAGAAGATTCTAGAAAATTCTAGAAGATTCTAAAAGATTCTCAGTGGTCGGGCCATCCCAGGGCTCCCCACTACCCCCCAATCATCTCCCTGCTCCTCGGAGGGCTGGGCTCCTCTCCTACCTCCACTCAGCTTCCACATGCAGGCACTCGTACTTGTCCTGCACTTCGCCCACCGTCATCTGCGGGTGTAGCCAGTGGGTCTCGTCTGACTTCATGTGCTTCAGCCGCAGTCCATAACACTCAGCCAGCTGGATGTTGGGCCCAATTCGCCCGCTCAGCAGGATGGAGGCGATGACCTCCTAGGAGAAGAGAGGTTCTCTACTCAGAGGCGCCCCTGGTAAGGCTCCCACAGTCCACATGCAACCCCCCAAAGTGTGATTCTCTAGGATGGGGCTCATGTCTGATTCACCTCTGACTCTGGCACTTCGGGCTAGAAGGCTTAGGGAACAGTGTGCTCAGCTGTGATGAACAAAGTGAGACAGAGGGAGGAGAGAGGCGAATCGAAGGAGAACACACAAGGCAAAGCTTCCTCTCCCAGGCAAAGACAGCTCAGCCTGTGCGCTGCCGTTCATCCCACCCGAAGCCACAAATCCAGTGGAGAACCGGCCCTGCACGGCACCCTCCGTGTAGTTTCTAGTTTCTAGTTCCCGGGGTCCATAGCAGGCACTTCTAGGTTCTCTGCACACGTTTCATTGCCTCCGCGCAGCCCAGGACGCAGGGCGACATCCCTGTTTGGCAGATGAGGAAAATCCTGGCGGCCACACCGTGCATGGAAGGAAGCTGGGATGTGAACTCTGGGCCTGTGGATGCTCAGCATGCCGGCTAAGCCAAGCAGCTTTGTAGGATGATAGGGCTGGGCAGGGTGAGGACAAGACTCACACGACGGGAAGAGGGACATAGTTCCTACACCAGGGCCACGGCCACAGGAAGCAGTGTTGACGAGAAATTAAGTGCCCTCCTGACTCCTGCTTCCTGGTCGACCAGAAGTCAGCCTGCCCCCGAGTCCAACGCCATAGCTTCCTGCCAAAGGGCCAGAGCTGGGTTAAGAGGGGGTCAGCTGGGCAGCTGCCTGGATGCCGTCTCTAAGGCTCTGATAATTTGAAATCGCTTAGGTTCTGGCTGCACCCTGCTTTCTCATGTGGCTCCCCATGGACCTGGGGAACTGAGCCCAGACCTGATGGCAGAGTGTGTGGAGGAAAATTGGAACTCCTGGCACTAGACGGTCTGCCGAACACCTGTGCGGTGAGCACGTCACCTGGCCTGGACACCGGCCTAAACACCGAGGAGCGCTCAGGGGCTGCTCTCTGGCCCGGAAGAAGACTGGAGCTTATTTAGAGCTCTTTTTGAAACATGCCTCCCAAGAAGTCTCATTTGGCAAATCTGATGTAATCAGTTCATTAATGGAGCAAAAAGAAAGAGGTGTGTCTTTTGTCTCAGAAGAAAATCAACTAAGACAGTGTCAAGCTGGTATTTAGCAAAGCACCGTTTTGAAGGAACATCAAAGTCTTTATACACACAGCTCTGCCTTCTGCTTCTTCGACTCCGTGGGGTCACGAAGCTACAAGACAAAGCCTGAAAAATCTCCTCCCCATCAGGAAAGCAAAGGCCCATAGCTTGCTATTACAATATCATCAACTTCTGCTCTGAGATGGGGAAACCGAGGCACAGGACACACGCTACCAGTTGTAACAAATCAATGTAGGAGCTGGAACTGTGCCCCGGGCGTGGGGAAGAAGGCTGTGACCCACGGAACCCACTGTGAGAGGAGCACAGGTGAGGGGCGGGCTCAGGGCTGCCCTTTGACCATTTTGTCAGTATCTCCACCCACTCCTCCTGTCACGGACCCTCCGAGACATCCTGTTACATTATCCAGAGCCCATGTGTCCAAACTGAGTCTACCGGGAGCTCCTGCCTCTGTATTTCTTGTACTTAGAGGCTTGTCTTCCCCTGATGAAACTTACCTGACTAATGTCTAATGTCCCAGGAGTGCGACGCCATGATTATTGAAAATGTCACACTTGTGTGACGTCAGCGGAAGTCAACAGAATAGGATAAGAAACCCCTGTGTATGCCTTACCAAACTGTAACAATCGCCAGCATTTGACCAGTTTTGCTTCATTCATTCCACTACCTTCCTACCAACCATCACTCAACTTACCACTTTATTTAATAGAACATGCATATCAGTTAACATGCACACCCGTTAGCTATACAGTTTTGGCATGTAAGTCAACCCACATAATCTACCCATAGATGTCACTCACACACCAGTTCAGATATAGAACTTTCCTAGATCCCCAGAAAAGTTCCCTTCTCAGTCAGCCCTCACGACCCATCCCATCTTCTTCCTCTTCCTCCACTTTAACATGGTTCTGTCTGTTCTAGAACGCATACAAATGGAATCATTTAGTACATACGCTTTCGTGTCCATCTGCTCTTCATTCAGCATACTGTCAAGGGTTAATCTATGTTGTTATATATAAATGTAGCTCTAAAGCAGTAACTTGCTCCTTTTTAGTGATGAATGATACCTTGCTTTATAAATAAGCCTCAATATGTTTATTATTCCCGCTGCTCAGCATCTGGGCTCACTGTCGGCTACTGTGAGTAAAAGGACGATAAACGTGACTGCACAGGCATTTTGTATACATGTGTCATCATCTCCTTGGGCTAAATAACTGGGGGGAATTATTGGGTCAAAGGAAGATGTATATTTAACTTCATAAGAAACTGCCAATATATTTCCACTATGGTATACGAGACATCCATTATATCTCATCTTCACTGAGATTTGGTCTTGTAAGTTTTAAATAGTCACCATTTTAGCGAGTATGTCGTTATCTCATTGGATTTGGTTTGCATTTCTCTGGTGACTAACCGTATTGAGTCTATTTTTATCTATTTACTGGTTATCTATATGTCTTCCTTTGTGAAGTATTTGTTCAAATCCTTTGCCCAATGCTTTGTGTTGTTTTCTGTTACTGACTTGTAGAACTCTTTACACACTTTCGAGAAATTAACTTTGTATGTATTTTATGAATATTTTTCCAAGTATCTCCTGTGTTTATTATTCATTTCCTTATCAGTGTATTTTGATAAAGTCTAATTTATCAAGATTTTCTTTTATGGCAAGTGCTTTCAGCATCCTGGTTAAGAAATCTTTGCCTGATTCCAAGTTCTGAAGATATTCTCCTGTTTTACAAGCTTGAGAATCCAAACTTTCACTTTTAGGTCTGTCCTCCATCGTGAATTAATTTTTGTGGGTGGTGAGGTAGGGATCAAAATTCTTATTTTTCTCATATAGGCAGTCACGTACCACATGATGACGTGTGGGTCCCTGGCCTACCTCAGCACGTATTAGGCCGTACCTTCTACGTCTGCTTAAGTATGCTCAACGACGAATCACCTAGCAACACGTTTTTCAGAGTGTCTTCCTGGTGTTCAAGTGACTCTGGCTGTGGATCTCTGGTTGTTTCTAACCTCCCCTCCCAGCTGAATTGCTTTGCTGCCTTCATCAAAGTCAGTTGATGATACAGGTAGATCGGTTTCTGAAAAACTCACTTCTGTTGATCTTGGTCTGACTCTGCCAATGCCATGCTGTCTGCTGCTGCTTCAGAGAGGATTTTCAAGTCAAATATCATACATCTTCCACCATTTCCCCCAAGATTATTATTGTGCTATTCTAGGTTATTGCATTTCCATAAGCATTTTTGAATCTATTTTTCACTTTCTAATTTAAAAGCTGCTGAATTTTTCTTAAGATTGGGTTAAATCTATAGCTTAGCGGGGGAGCCTTGACAGCCTCACAGCTCTGAGTCTTCCCATCCTCAAACATGATACAGAGCTCTGTTTATTTGGAGCTTTAATTTTTGAGCAACATTTTGTTAGTGTCCAGTTTTTGCAGGGTTGTTTATGAAAGGTATTCCTAAGTAGTGTGTATTTTGATACTTCTGTAAATTAAAATTTTTTTTTTCAAATTAAGCTTCTACTTAGGACTCCACCACTCTGGGGCTCCCTTCTGTTCAGGATTTCCCTCAATCTCCTGGCTGCACTGCCAGCCACGATTCCGTTTTCTGATGCGACAGGCCGGCAGGGCTGCAGCTTCCTAGCCCTGGTCACGTTGGAACTGGAAACTGTCCTCAGGTGAAAAGCCACAGATCTGAAATTCTCATTCTGTAGCTGAACCCTCAAGAGCAGATTTGCCTTTAGTTTTTGCCTGATACATCCTCTCCAGTGCCTTCAAGATCATTTGCCTTTTTTTACTTTACCCTGCTTTTAATCAATGTTGTCTGCAGCAAGGTTAGTCCGGCGAGGCCAGTCCACCACTTTAAATATCTCCACGTTGTTTTAATGAGCAAACCTCCATCCTCTGCAGATGGGCAAGGACTGGGGAGCAGAAGGTCACTTCAAGTCACAGAGCCCCAAGGCAGCCCCGAGGCACACACTGTGTGTGTCAGACAGACTCCCACGTTCCGCCCACCGCCACCACCTAGTGAGCAGTCCTTGGACTGGATTTCAGCTCTGTCTTCTCATGCCTAACATGGAGAAAACAGCAGCGCATATTTGGAATGGGTTTATGAAGATTTAATTAGATAAAACTCCTTAGGATAGAACCTGTCATAAGATAAATACTCAAAAAAGGAAGCAATCTCGGGGAAATTCTAGTGGTTGGTAAAACCAAAGAAAGACAACCTCCCCACCCCCAAATAACTCAACAACCCCAAACACTCCATTTTCCCCTTCTACCTTTTTATCTCTTCTTCTTTTTCCTCCCTTGGAGGTGATAGCATGACCAGGGGCCAGAGTAGTGAGGCTGAGGGACTGGCAGTGGCTGCAGAACTGAAGCAGAGAGGAGGAGTGGGACCAGGGGCGGCGATGACTGCAGTGGTTAGGAGACTGGTTATGGGGCGAGGCTGGTGTGGGGTAGACATACTGAGGCGACATAGGTTTCTTACTGTTGGAGGAAGTACTCAAACCTAGAGAGAACCCTCAGTGGAGGGACTGCAATTAGAAGTATTGGTGTAAACTCCTGATATGATAGACAGAAGGATGGATGGATGGATGGATGGATGGATGGATGGATGGACAGAACTTTGTTTCCTGCAAGATCCTATGATCCATTACTCCCTGATAGGCATTTGGCTATCAAGCAGGGAATCTTAGCTTCCAAATACTCTTCTTTCCTAAAAGGATCAAGGGTTCCTTGGAAAAATGGCTGATTCCAGGGTTGGGGCAACGAAAACACAAGACGAACCTAGGATATCTTTTTGTGTCAGGAAAAAAAAATATGTTGAGGGAATGTTGAGAATATATAACACAGAAACTAGCTTATAGGGGATGAAGTGGGCCAAATTTTGGAAAACTTAAGCTATAAAATATATAATGAGAGTAATGGATTACATCTCACTGAATAAAGGAGAACCTAAGACAGACAGATAATAAATAAACAAAGAATAAAGGAATGTCTTTCCTTACATTAGAACGTCAACTAGTACAAGCAGAAGAAAGGGTGGAGACAGAAAAATAACCATGGCAGCAAATACTTTGGTTCAAGCAGGATCTATGAATGGACAATTAAGCTGGAGGGTGGAGGTTTGATGAAGGATAAGATGTCAATATGGTCTCAGCATATCTTCCCTAGACACTAATCAGCTGCAAAGGGAAACGCAGCACACACAGTTGGCCATGTCCCCAAGGTTAACACCACCCGGGGCAGAGCAAACTGAACAGGCTTCCCACCTAATGCACTCAGAACAGAACAGGATCATTCCTGACACATCTCTGCCAACTTAGAGGCTGAGTCTAGTCATGAGACAGAATCTGTATCCTTTTTTCAGACTGAGAAACTCTTCCAGATTGGAGCAGACCAAAGAGATACGACAACTAAGTACGCTCTTGGACCAGATAGGAAAAACAGACATTGCTGAAACAGTTGGTGAAGTCTGAATGGATTCTATGGTTTGGACAGTAGTGTTATAGAAACATTGACGTCTGATTTAGATGATTGTCGTGAAGTTCTGTGTCGTTGTGTGTGGGAATACACTGGAGTATTTCCGGCAATGGAGGGTATTGCTGCCATTTGCTTGCAAATCATTAAAAAAAAAGAATAATGACAATGGTCATACTATGTGCTTTTCCGAAGAGACAGAGTTACTAAATATGGAAAATGATACATTTGAACATTGGGGAATCTGGGTGAAGGTGATATAGGCGTCTTTGTACAGTTCTTTCATTTTTTTTTTTTTTTAAGTTTGAAATAATTTCAATAAGAAGAGAGACTTTAGGGAGGGAACTTCCCCTCAGTCTGAGAAGTAATAAGATTTTCATCAAGCCAGGCAGGACTTGTGGCTTCTCTTCCACTCAGTGTGTGAGAGTGAACGCGGACCTTTGCTCCTGGTTGGCCAACTTTCCTGGGCAGCTTGAGCAGTTTTTTTTATCTAGTTTTCCTTCAAAAAAGGCAACTGACTTCTATTGTAAGGATGGCATGGCAAGGTCAGCTCTAGGTCCTTGGGGTGGAGAGTCACTGAGAGACTCCATCCAATAGATTTCATCTTCAGGGAAGGAAAAACCTGGGGGCTCTCTAAGCATGAAATGCACTATTTGGAGGCAGGTGCTGGGCAGGTTCTCACCAGAGAAGCATTCTTCCCAGAGGGGCAAACCTGAAGTTGGGGTCGGCGGGGGGAGCTTTGCCACGTGGCCCCTTCACCCACGACCACCATCACCCTGTTAGCGACAGGGGCAAGTAAGCGACAAGAGAAAGACTTTGGTAGGTCTTTGTCCTTCTTCTGGGGAGGAACCTCTGAACCGTCAGAATTTCCTAAGTCACAGGGATGTCCTTGTTGTTCGTGGCGGCCCCTTAGCACGCCTGAGCGCATCACAAGACACATGCTGGGTCTTAGATAGTCTCAGGCTGGAAAGACCAACTAAGTGGCTAGAGGGTTGGGGGTTTGAGCCCCATGATATCAGCCTGGTCCCCAGAGAGGGGAAGAGGGCTGCAGAGCAAGTCGGACTGTGTGGCCAGTGACCCAGCAACAACTGATCCAGCCACTGCGTCTATGTGGTGACGGTCTCATATGGACTCTGGACACTGAACCTGGGTGAGCTTCACGGCGCACAGTGCTCATCAGTGTGCCTGATGACAGACACCTCATGTTTGCAGCCCTGCTGGCCTTCGTCCTCAGAGGCTCCCTGTTAGGCTGGCTCTCGAGTAGTATCTTTAGTAATAAAACTGTATGGGTCAGGATCACACTTTGCTGTGGTCTGTCAGTCATTTGCATGATCGACCCTGAGAGGGGAGCAGGACCCCCAGTGGGGGCAGCCAGTTGGTCAGCAGTGGGTGGCTTGCGGTCCCCAGAGCGCGAAGCTGGGGGTGGAGAAGAGACAGCTGTGGGGAACTGTGTCCTCCACCATGAAGCCGGGCTGACTCCAGAACTGCCCGGTGTCAGAAGCGCGACGCAGTGTGCCTGTCCGCGGGCGCAGCTGGGTGGACGCAAGGTTGAGGACGACAGGGCACAGCAAGCACTGACTTTGAAGTCACACAGACCCAGGAAGTGAACGCAGCTCTGACACACACTTCTCGTAGGATGACGGGCCACCTCCGCCCCACGCGCCAACCGCCCTCCCCTGGGCACCGAAGCTGCAGAAAGGCCCTTCGCTCAGGCCACCAGTGACCCTCTATGGCAAACCAACTCTGAAAGCACAGCTAGCAACCCTGGGGTCCCCAGAGTTCCTGCTCGGAGGGGCGCGGCGTGGGGCAGGATCAGTGCAAAGCTGAGGTGCCTTCAGGAGAGGCTCTGGTGTCTGCCCCGCCTGCTCCCCCACCGCCCTTCTCTGATTCTTGAGGAGTCACACAAGCGTCTCAAAAACGGGTGGGAGATGAGAAATCTGCCCTCGGTCCACGGCTCATAAACTGTCACCAATGACGACATACTTCTTTCCCTATTAATAAATCACTTAAAAAAACACCAGCATGTTTACTTACTCACTACATCGCCAAAAGAAACACGGCAGAAAAATGAACAAAGCTGCCTTCATTTGGTCAACTGCTATGTCGATAAGTGCAGATGCTCTCCAACTCCAGGAAAACCTGTATGTCCACCCAGGTGAGGACACTGAGGAGCCGCTTGGAAAGAAAGCCTTCGGGTGCTTTCTTTGTCAGCAGTCTGGCTTCTGTGACTTTTCCTCCTGCTTGACCAGCACTGATGAATTCACTTGTCCAACAGGGTGCTGCTCCAGGCAGCTCTGCCCGCAGGCCAGCGCCAGAGAAGGGCGATGACTGCAGGGCTGTCCTCTTCCTGGGATAGTCCACTTCCAAAGAGGAAGAGGTGTTCCAGGCCACGAACGCCCCATCCACTTTCCCTTTCTTCTTCTCCACTAGCAATATTTCTTCGTCCATCTGAGTTTGCTTTGTTGATGGTGTGAGAGAAAGGCTTCACAGGAAACTGTTTTCACACAGACATCTAATGTGGCGTGTCTAAGTGTGTGGGGCTACATCCTGCTTCATTTCCTGTTCCTTTGAGCGAATTGTCTCCCCGTAGTAACAGAAAAACAAATTTAAAGGAAAGGTGCAGGCAGGAATGAAGGTGATTAGGCAGGCAGGTGGGAAGAGAGAGGAAGAAGAAGCATTTTGTTTATTTTCTTTAGTTGTTCTTCTTTGGTGTCTCCCTCCTACACCATCCGTCCCAGGATGTGCGCCCGGGTCCTAGGTATGCATACTGTCTGCGCTCAGCCAGAGGCGGCTGACCTAACGGCTCCTCCACCAGGGTGTACCTCCTTGGTCACATTTTAAAGCTTTTTAAAAAGAAGTCTCAGGGTTTTCTCAGCCTTACTTTTTATTTTCTTTTTCTTACATAAAATTCCTAATCTTTTTTTTTTTTTCTTGAGTTTCTTAAACATATTTTACGTTAATGGCTGTTTTCAGATTCCATGAGAACTAAAACAATTGTCCTGTCTGACTTTCTGACCTTGCAGATCCAAGGTCAGAAGTCACACCTCATGTTCAATATCCCTGATTCCAAGCCCCATGCCGGGCACACAGCGGGTCATCGGCATCTGAGGAGGAGGATTAAGTCAGTGACAAGGATGAGCTCGTGACAGGTCAGGGTCACGAAGGGCAGCGGCCCATCGTCCAGTTGTTTGGGAGCTCAGGAGTAAGGCGATTCATGACGCCTCTGGTTTTGGAGCCAAATGGATTCGGCCATGGCTGTGCGGGCCTGGCCCGGTCGCCGAGCTTCCATTTTCTCATCTGTAAAGTGGGGGCAAATACCCTTCCCTCGCGGGATTTTTGTGGGCACAGTAACGTGTGGTGTAAATAAAAAAGCAGATACTAAACTATGGGCCTGTGACATTGTTCCTCCACCTTCAAAGTGGGGTCCTAGGCCCCACCCCACTCCTGGACTCTGCAGCAGGAGCGAAGTCGGGGAGGTGAAGTGAGCCTCCAGCCCAGCGGGGTCTGACTTACTCTGGGAGAAGAATAAGAATGGTTCTTGAAATCAGCAATGGAGCGGGAGAAAGATCAGAGTCTTTGCGGGCTAGATTTCGGGAATATTTGAAAATGGAAGTAAAGGTGTTTCTGCTAGCAACCAATTCAACTGGCTATTATAAGAATTTTAAGAAATTTTGCTATCTACCTTGGAAATGATTCCCAGTGATATTCTGCCCCTCGAGAGATACAGTGACATTGAGTTTCAATTCTTTTTATTCAACAAACTATTATTTTTTTGGACATACGGTGCTGTTCTGAGACCGGCTTCAAGGCTAAAGTAAGCTTGCTGTCTTATGTGGGTTACAGGGGTATAAAGAGTTTAGCATAATGGTTGGCAGAGGGATGGTGCTCAAAATGGCGGCCATTATCAAGACGGGCAGACACAGAGAAGGGGTAGACACGGGGCAAGGGTAGACCCTTGAAGAGTGGGATTCATGAACTCAAGAGCCTATAATTGAGTCATAAATTTGGGAGCCTGCAATGAAGGCCAGGCCTCCCTGCGCCAGAGGCTCCTCAGTGCTCCCAGAGGGAGCTGGTACCTGCAGCGTCCCCACCCCAGAGAGTAACAGGTTAAGGTGTGGCCCAGGGACGAGGAGGGAGCCCCAGCTGTCAGTTACTCCGGAGAGCTGCTTAGAGCTGTAGAAGCAGCACAGGTGTTTGAAGAAAGCAGTCCTTGGAAAAGGCCGTGAGACTGTCTACAAGCTGAAGCCAGACTAGCAGCAGGTGGGAAAGTATGACAGATGAACCTGGTAAGATGTCACACAGGTCATGACCATGAAGAAGTCGGCTGGGAAGCAATAATGCAGAGGAAAACGACTTCCTTCTGCTTGGAGGCATATGAGCCATGACTGGCTTCGTGTTTCCAGGGCAAAAGTGCACTAGAGCAGACTCCTTCCTTCTTCCCTACAGTTACAAGTGGAGACAGGAAGCAAAACTGAGAAAGTGTTAAAAAAAAAGGTTGAAAGGGCAACAAGAGGCCATCCTTTAGATGACTTGAACAGCACATAAGAGGAATCTCTGGGAAGCAACACTGTTCTGCCAACATGCAAGGTGGGGTTCTTGATGCCAAGCTGAGGTTTAGGAAGAATGAAGAACATCACAGATCAGTTTGGAAAGCACCATGTGGACTTCATGTAATTCTTCTAGTTTCCCTACTAAGATATCTCTTAAAATATCATATTTACAATTTGTGTGTAGCCATGTCGCATCCGCCTCAGAGCAGGAGAGGCGGCTCAGGCAGGTGACTTCAAGGTGACGGGTTAATGTATATATCACAGGCCTCGTTGCATTTGGGATCTGATGTTACTTTGTGGGGGGAGCTATTTAACATTGACGTCACAGTCCAATGACTGCTTTGCCTTGTGTCCCAGTCATCCTGACAATGACGCCGACCAAAAAAGGAGACCTCCGTGCATTTCCAAAAACCACTTTCCAGGAGATGTGGAACAACCAGCCCCCGGGGAGAACCTCTGACTCATCTATTCTGTACCCACTTTCTTCTGCACAGAGCAGAAATTACACAAGGAAGCCTCTCAATGGAGTCCTCTCCACGTGTTCAGCAGTTACATCCTGAGTGCACTCACATCCGGCCCGTTCTCGGTACTGCAGATACAGCGCTGACCAAGACAACAGGCCTGCCCACCCTGGGCATGCCCGTCCTAACAGGCAGACACCACACGAGCACAGGCACTTCATCAAGAACCTGAGAGGTGTTCACTTCTTTGATTAGTTCTATGCCTGGAAGCGTGCTGTGACCGGGATGTCTGTGACCCCCACTCCGCTGAATTCATGTTGAAACCTGGTCCGCAGCGTGGTGTTATTTGGAGGTTGGGCCTTGGGAGATGATTAGGTCATGAGAGTGGGGCCCTCATGATGGGATTCGTGCCTGTATAAGAAGAGATGAAGAGATGATCTCTCTCCTCCACGTGGGGAAACGGCAAGAAGGTGGGCTTCTGCATGCCAGGAAAAGCCCTCACCTAAACCCAGCCATGCTAGGCCCCCGCCTGCACCTCCAGCCTCCTCAACTGTGAGCGATCAATTCTGTTGCTTAAGCCACCCAGGTGATGGCACTTTTTTTATGGTGACCCATGCTGACCAGGTCAAAGCATACGCTGAAGAAATGATTCAAAACACAGAAAATTCCGGTGTACATTCCTGTATACAGCATTATTTGAAATAGCAAAAGCCCCACATCAAGCAGCCAATCCAAATAGCTTGAAAAGGGCATGAAAACGAGGACAGCACCACGGTGAGTTTAGAGCTTTAAAAACTATGAACGGCAGTGACTTCTGGAAATGTTTCCATCATAACCACTAGCAGGCATAGAGCACAAAGTCATATACAGAGTATGACCGTGAAAGATACAGAGACAAACACATCCAGAATGAAATAGATAAAAATGCTAACAGACTGCTCTAGTACAGCAGCGGTTAGGTCAATCGCCTCTGAAGGAGCACAGGTCACATACCCCCGGGTTCCAGTCCCAGGCCCAGGGGGGACAACCAGTGCGGACAACTAAATGAAAAGTAAATGAAGTGCTTCTTTCACCTCTCTTCCTGCCTGTCTGCCCACTGCTGCCTCAATTCCTGCCTGCAGCTTTCCTCTGGAAAAATAATGTCAAGAGTATGGTCTTGGGGTTATACCATGATATACAAACATGATCTTATTCTGATTTTCCTGTTTCGGAACTTTTGTATATAAATGTAGTAGCTGAGAGAGTGACCTCAGGAGTCAGAAATTATGTCATCTCTGATTCATTCTGTGACTTTGGGCAAATTAATGTCTCAGCCTTGTTTCCTCATTTGTAAAATGTAAAATATTTCCCATCTCATAAGATTCTTACGGAGATGAAATGGAATGAACACAAGGAGCTTAGCATATTGCCTTAAGTATAGCAGTGCTAAAAACACTATTATTATTATTATTTAATAAACAGGCATGTGTTTTACATATTGTGGATTCAATTTTCACACCTACGTTCCTGAGAGTTACTGGCCTGTATTTTTCTTTCATGTGTGAATTTCAGATATTCCTTGTGTAACTGTAAAAGTTCTCTTCAAAAAATAAATGTTTAACTGTTTTAATAGACTTGAATTCACAAGTTGGGCATTAAAAATCCATTGTTAAACTAATTTTCATTCCTACCAACGGCAAAGGAGAGTTCCTTTTTCTCAACACCCTAAACTAGTAAATTAATGCAACCTTTTTGGAAAGCAGCATGGAGTTGCCTCAGAAACTTAAAGACGGATCTACCATTCGATCCAGCAATTCCAGTTCTAGGCATAGCCCCAGAGGATATAAAAACACGACCCAGGACAAGTGTCTGCATCTGATGTTCACAGCAGCACCGTTCACAATGACAAGACACGGAAGTCACTTAAAAGCTCGTCAACAAATGACTGGAGTGAAGATGTGTTCTAGATACTCCCAGGGGATTCATTGTGCCCTTTGCAACAACATGGATGCAAATGTAGGGGGCAATACTGAGTAAAATAAGTCAGAAAGAAAAGAGACGTGAACGTATTCATATGGGGGATATAATGAACTAAAACAAATGAACACACAAATCTCAACGAGATGCACTGGATGCCTCGAAGGAGGAGTGGGGAGGAAGGAAGGAGGGAACAGGTGTGGTCAAAGGCACCAGAACACTGAAGTTGGGGGTGATGTGAAATGCACACAGATTGACACGCACTTTCAACAGCCTAAAATTCAAAAAAATCCAGAGTCAGATGATAGGGGCAAGCATCATCTTCCAACTTCCATACCATAGCTTCAACCTTTCGTGCTTAGCTTGTGTGCACAGGCTAGGCTGCGACCAAGTGGAGACCTCATAGCTTCTTACAGGCTCAGCTTTTAAAAACTGAATAAACTCCCTGTAAAACAGAAAAACTCTAGAAGGAAAATGTTGACAACACATGTCATCAAGCCAGAGAGAAAAAGAAACAGACAACATTCACTCAGGCTTTGATGCACAGTAAGCTGGACAGAGAGCTGACCTTCTAGAGAACCTATGTGAATGCTGCTGGTAGGCGTTATAAAAACAAAAATAGCATCTAGATCTCTACAGGCACCGAACTGTCCAAATGCTTATTAAGCTCATAAAACTTAGCCTGAATTAAAACTGTAGATCACTTAAGTTGCCTCTGCTTTTAAATGAAGAAGCTGAGATCCAAGACCAAATGAGTTACTCAAGGATGTACAGAGAACCTACCTCCACCAGCTGAAACTCTTTGAACTCTCCTACATGCTGTCATTTGTGAATACCAATCCTTCCAGCTGACTCCCTATCTGCTCTTTATATCAAGTGACCGAGGGGATTTCGTCTCCTTTGATTCTCTAAGCATCAGTCCATTCATTGGTTCAGCCGTTTATTCTACAAACAGCCAGGGAACATCACTGCGCTAGGTTCTCTGTTGGCACTGGGGACACAATGGTCAGAGACATAGCTCCCAGGGGCCAGCCTGTCAAGTGTTAGGACTGGGGAAGTGGGAGGTACAGGGCGCCGCCTCCAACCACTGAAGCCCACCTACAGGCTTTCTCTTCCCTTCCGCCCCTCCAGCCTTCTCCTGTACCCTTTCGCTAACCCTTCCAGACTCTGAGGATCTCGTGAGCTAGCAGACCCACTACAGTGTCCTCATACGTGGGGTCCCCACCATCCACGTGGTCACTGATGACCCTTCCTGGACAGTGAGGTTGGTGGGACCTTCAGGCAGAAGTGGGCCTTCGAGACAGGGGCTGGAGCACCCCCGAGATTCTGATTCAGTGACTTCGGGAAAGGACTTGAAAAGCAGGTATTTTAAACTCCTTGGTGACTCAGATCATGAGAAAAGACAACAGTGGTGTGTAAGAACCAACCTGCCTGCCCTCCGCATAGCACCTTGTGGACCTTCACAGCCCCAGCCCCTGCAGCCCCAGGCGAGCCAGCAGCTCTCCACCCCTGCTGGAATTTGCAGTCAGACATGGCGTGCTAGCCAGTCTCTGCTGACTTTGTAGATGGAACCCACCACCATCCATCCATCATTAGAGGATTCTCATGAATGAGCCCAGCACCCTGAGGAAACAAAAACAAAGGCCCCTCTCCCATGGAGCTTCTGTCCAGTTGGGGGAATAAACACTAAATGAATAAGCACAACAATCGCTGACACGCTACTAAGTGCTAAGAAGACAAGACAAGAAGACAGGAGCAGCAGAATGGCAGAAGCTGCTGCTTCACAGGGGAGGCCTGCAAAGTCCTCCCTGCCGAGAGCAGATGGTGGATCCCCAAAGAGAGTTAGGGAGTGGGCAAGTGGCCTTGAGCGAAGAGACTTCCAGGCAAAGAGAGCTGCTGTCCAGAGGCCCCAAGGTGGGTTAGGGAGCCCCACTGTGCTTGGTGGGCTGACCGAAGGGGCCAGGGAGGCTGAGCTGAGAGGGCCTGCAGGAGAGGAGCGGAGGAAGGCCAGGGCTTGGTCAACTCCGCAGAGGGCCAGGCAGCAAATACTTTAGACCACAGCATCTCTGCTGCAACTACTAACTCGCTGTTAGAGCTGGACAGCAGCCACAGATGCTCAGTGAACAAGTGAATGTGACCGTGTCGTAACACAACTTTCTTCACAAAAATGGTGGCGGGCCACTTTGGCCTGCAGGCTGGTGCTTGCTGACATCTGTTGTAGACCAAGCTGGGGACTCTGGGCTTTATTTTGGGAGACGCAGGGGAACATGCAGTAGAGCAGTGATCTGACCTAAGCCAAGTCTTAAACACATCCCTCAGGCTGATCTACGCTGTGAAACTCTACAGCGGCTGCCCCCTGTGGAACGGACCTCAGAGGGACACGGGCAGAGGCAGTCAGAAGAGGAGAGTGTTACTCCAGGTAGGAGACGCTCACGGCCCCGACCAGAGGGGAGGCCACGGAGGTGGTGAGCAGGAATCCGGGTATGTCCTGACGGTCAGGCTTCAGGATTTCCTGAGCTACTGAGCGCAGTGTGAGAGGAAGAAAGGATTCCCGGATGGAGCCTCGGCCGATAGCCTGAGACACGACTCAGAGAGAACTACCTGCAGTGGGAGGAGCTGGGTTCTCACGAGCCAGGTGGACGTGCAGTGGAGATGACGGCCGGCGGCTGGAGAGTGTGGGTTGGGGCCTGGGGCAGACGGGAGCCAGTGTTACAAATCGGGGTGCCACTGGTGACATTTCATGTTACTCGACTGGAGGTCACCCAAGGAGTGACGAGTGACCCACCTATGGCGTCACATGGCCTGAGAACCCGAAGCTGTGGGGAAGGTGACAGATGTCCATCAGCCTGTGCCCGTCGGTCATTCCTCAGTGCTCAGCCTTGCTGCACGTAGGTGTGCGTATGTGTGCAAAGTCCTCACGCTCATGTACCTATTGCACACACAGGTCTGTACACACCTAAATGGGGGTCAGACGTGGTCATTCTAACCGGCGGCGGGACGGGGTTGGAGGGTGGCCCCCAAAAGGTTCACCCATATTCTAACTTCTGGAATCTGGGGGTGTGACTTCATTTGGGGGGAAAAAAGACAAAAACTCTAACTGGTGTGAGTAGGTTAAGGATCTCAAGATGACATCACTCTGGACTGTCTCGGTGGCTGCTAAATCTAAAGACAAATGTCCCTATAAAGACACAGAAGAAGAGGAGAGGGCAGTGGACAGAGAGGCAGAGACTAGCGGGACGCAGCCACAAGCCAAGGAATCTGGAGTCACCAGGCGCTGGGAGATGCAGGCAGGATTCTAGAAATTTTGAGGGGCCACCTTCCACCCCAGTGACTTGGGGCTTCCGGCCTCCAGACTGTGAGAGAACACATTTCTGTTGTCTTAAGCTACCCAGTTTGTGGCAGTTTGCTAGGGCAGGTTCAGGAAATAAATACAATACTCAAACAAGTTCCGAGCTCTCAATATATCCAAGGAATTATTTTTATAAAGTGACAGCAGAAGAAAATAATAAAACTTAGCATAACTTATCACTCTGAAAGCATCCAAGATGATGTGATAAAAAGCCTCCATCTAACAAGGACAGGCAGAAACACAGCTGTCAGAGTGAAAATAGAAACGTAAGCACAGGCACCTGACTGAATTTCTCACTGGGAGGACCTGACGCACGGAGATGAATGAGGCCGGAGCACTACGTGCCCGATGCCTCTGCAGAGCTGGAGCTGGCGGGCTGGCTGGTGAGCACACAGGAAACGGAGGAGGTGCTCTGGGTGCCCGTTAGTTCCCTGCGGCGGTGGCTTCCTGCTGAGCCCTTTCCTCTCAGGTTTTCAGGGTGTATTCTTGCGTGAGTGCTGGGGACTGGCCTGGGGTCAGTCCTTTATTCTCTTCAGGGTGTCCTTTCCTTTAGACACATCTACTTTCCGGCACAGGGAATCATGCCTTCCCTTCCTCTTGCACCTAAACCTGAGGGCCTTGCTCCTGAAGAGGCTTGAAGCGGGGCAGCAAGGGTTTTCTGGAAACAGAGATCTGGAGCTGTTGAACTTGCGCTGGACACTGCTCCTCTGGTCACAGCGAGGTGCTGGCCTGTGTCTATCTGGGTCGACAGGGACTGTTTCAGCAGAAATGCTACAGACCACAGACAGACTAGCGTTTATCCCCACAGCTCCAGAGGCCGAGGGGTCTAAGAGGTGCTGCTGGCCTGGCTCCCGGTGAGCGTTCTCGCGTGGTGGGCAGACGGCTGCCTCCTCGAGGGCCTCATGTGGAAGGGGAGACAGCTGGAGCTCGTCCAGGCCTTCTCTTCTGAGGACACGAATGGAGTTCTGTCATCGAGAGCACTCCACCCCTCTGGCCTCAGGCAAACCAGTGCCCTTCGAAGGCCCCGTTCCCACTACTATGCCAGAGGGAGTTAGGGCTTCAGTGTATGAACCGGATGGGCAGTGGGAGGGTGGCTCACAAACCGTCTATCGCATCCTGTGTCTGCTTCGGCGGTAGGTTTAAACTTGAAGCTGATTGAGATGAATGCCTGATGAGAACAGGGAAGGGGCAGTGGGACAATGCTTGAAGTCCGTCCCTTGGGAAATATTCTGGAGTGTCCTGTCCGATCCCGGGACTGACGGAAGAGAGCAGTGAGCCGAGCCTGTGCAGAGCAGCTGCAGCTGGGACTCCTCTCTGCCCCCGAGGCCACCTCTGGAGCCTGGAAGCCCTGGAAGGAGGGGCACAACTGGACGGGGCAGGACACACGGTGGCTTCAGTCTCTATACCTCTTGGAGGCAAATGTGGATTCCGAAGGGAGCGATGCTTCTGGACAAAACAGAAATGAATCTTGAACGTGGCTTGCAAGCAGGACAGGGGCTGACCGACAGAGGGCTTGGGAGGTGGAGGCCCCGGCACCCTTGGAACTGCACCATGTCACCGACAACCACAGGCCGTCCCATGTGAGGCACAATGGTCTGATGAAGGACAGGGCGGGGCAGACGCAGAGGGTGTGTCAGCAGGGTCAGCGGAGAAGGCAGCACTGTGAGATGGGCAGAGAGGGGAGGGACTACGACACTTAGAAGCAGGTGACCGTGCAGTTTACCCCACAACTCGAGATGCTGGAGAGTGCCTGGGGCACCGTCGATTGTCGTCCCTCGACCGTGTGTGCAGACAGGGCTGTCTGAGACAGATCAGAATGAAAGGTCAGCCGGTCGGTCCAGCAGAGCGTGACCCGAGAGAGGAGTAAGGAGAAAGACGATGAAGAGGGGCAGAGAGAAAATGAGAATGAAGGAGAGAGCCAGTCTGAGACCAGCCCTGTGTGGGTGCGGTGGGGCGGGGCTCTGCCAGCTGTTTTTGAGGTGCTGTCTTAACCCCTTTCCCAGACAAGCAAATTAGCACGTTCGAGAAGCAGCGATGACAGAAGCCTCCGCTTGCTACACAGCTTCAGAGCTCACAAACACACACACTTTCCTATGACTATCGAACCGAAGGGAGACGGAAACGGAAGGTCAAGAAGGGCTAAAGACATTTCTCATTTGGCATGTGGCTCAGTTTCCAGCAACCGCCGCCTCATTTCTGCTGGGTCCTTGGCACGAGGGCCATAGTACTACGTCTCTTCTAACAGCACAGAGAAAGCTCCATGAGGCTACAACATCCACGTAAAAAGAAGCTGAGGATCCAGAGAAGAATGTGAGATCAGCACGTGTGCGTGGAGTGACAACGCTTGGGAAATGTGCTCCATGTGGACCGTGCCTGGGTGGTCTCAGGGGCTTCTCCTTGATTAGACACAGCTACATGGGGGTACTAGAATTTCAGGAGTGTCCTCCTGGCAGGACAAGTGCTAGGCACGCTTGAAAGGGCTGGCAGCCTTTTGAGCATGGGGAGGTTGGTGAAAGTTGAAATGGAGCTGGAAGTAAAAAGTTCCATCAAAGAACGAAGCCACGCCAGGGAGAGAGAGGGCAAGAAAGGGTCAGGAAGCAGAGAGTGGGAGGGGCCTCTCCAGGACAGTCTCAGGCACAGGAGCTGGACCTGGTCCTTCACGGCTGGACATGTCTACTAAACACAGCCCAAGCAGCAATGCTGTCTCGTGACGCTGGGACCCAGCCCTGCTGTAGTCTGCATTCTCACAGGACCTCTTTCTTCCTGTCACAGCACTTGCCTCCATCTGTAGAGGCTCATCCATTAGTGTGAGTCAATGTTAGGCTCACTCTTGGCCAGAAAACCCAAGCAAGGTGAGCACTAGTGTTTTGAGGTATGATGATACCCCAGGCCATCACCAGCATGGTGCCAGGTTCATGAGGGCACCCAACAAATACTTGTGGAACGAATGATGGAATTACTCAGGACTCTTCCATTAATGAGCTCACCCACAGCTGAGGTTTAACCACCAGCTGGAGGCGGATCACCCTCAAATGCCTATCTCCAGTTCGGTTCTCTCCTCCAGGTCACAAACCCAACAGTCTATCAATAAGCGAAACAGTTACTGCATATCAATTGCACTTGACAAGTCCAAAACTGAACTTGTGAACTGCTCTACAACCAGTTTTCTCCTCAAGTGTCCATCATCATAGGGAAGGAGACCGTGTTCCTCTCAACAAGGGTCTCCATTCGTGACACTTCCATTGCCTTCATTCCTTCATCTCCTGTCCATCATCAAAGCTTCATTTTTATCTCTGAAATTCTCTGCATTATAATCCTTCTGTCCACAGACCATGCCGGTGAAGACTGCAGCCATTGGAGGAGGGTTGACTGGGTTTGAAAACAGACTCTACCACTTACTAGCAACTTGTTTAACTCCCCTGCATCACATTTACTTATATATAAAATGGAGATAATACTCATATGTGTTTCCTAGGATTACTTTGAGAAGTCAGTAAAATAATGTAATTGATAAGCTTTCAAAAGCACTAGCTGATATCACCACTAGTACCATCTCTATTACTAAAACCATCATCACCATCATTATTACCATCATTACAATGATCATCATCAATACCAACAACATTACCTCTACCATTACCAATACCACAACCACCATCATCATCACTATAGCATGATTATCCCTTCTATCTTTACCACTATCATCACCACCACCATCACCATCGTCATCACCACCACCACCACCATCACCATCAACATAACCATCATCATCACATCACCACCACCACCACCACCATCACCATCACCACCATCATCACCATCAACATAACCATAATCATCACATCACCACCACCACCACCATCATCACCATCACCACCATCACCATCAATATCACCATAATCATCACATCACTACCATCATCACCACCACCACCACCACCACCATCACATCATCACCATCATCATCATCATCACCATCACCACCACCACCACCATCAATATGATCACCACTATCATCACCATCATCATCACTACTCTCATTACGATTATGATCATTATCATCATCATCATCTTCACTGCTACAACCCTAATCTAAGTTACCATTCTTTCTCATCTAGATCATTGCAATAACTGCCTAACATCTCCCACATCCATTCTTACCTTCCCCCACTCTATCATCCACTATATATCCCAGGCGCTCTTTTAAAAACACAAACTCATGTATTTCATATGTTTTAAGTGTATCAGTGGCTTCCCATGAGATGGGGTAAAATCCAAACATGATTTAAATAGCCAACCTTGGGCAGCCTTTAGCCTCAAACCTGGCGTGTGCCTTCCACCCCGCTTCAGGATCATCACACAGGCTGTTACCCCTGCCGGCAACATGGTTGCTCCTGCCTTCTCTTTTCTCTCCTTTCTGGTCAAAACCTCTCTGAAATGTTGGCTGTACTCACTGTCTCCACTCGCTAACCGACTGCACAACGGCTTCTGCCCTCCTGTGTCCACTGAAACTTCCCAGAAAAGATCAGCATGGCATCTCTCGCTGAAGCGATTGAATGATTTTCAGCTCTATTTGAGTTGACTTTTCTGACGGTCTTATACAGATACACCCTTTCCTCAAAGTTTTCTCTGCCTTCGGCTTTCCTGCCTATTGCCAATTCTTTTCACCTTTCTCTGGCTGATCATTCATTTTTATTTATTTACCCTTCTTTCTCCATCAGCCCTGGAGAATTTGACTTCCTGAGATTTCCTAATTGGAACTCTTTTCTCTTGCTTTATTCATTCTAGGGAGTGATCCTATCCATTCACATGACATCCACTACATAATGACTCCAAAATCCTGGTGTGTGGGCCCGTCCTCCCTCCCCAGCTCCCAGCACTCGTCCACCCACAGGTGTTTCATAAGCACTTCAAACACAGCACACATAAGGCTAAAACCTCAGCACCCTGCCTGTCGTTGTTTGAATCTCAACGACTGGTACCAACATCTATTCAGATGTCCAAGCAAAGGCTTGAGTCATCCTTGTTCTCTGCCTTTCTCTACCTCCTAACATCTAGTTAATCACCAAATTCTGTTGACTCTGCCTCCGCAGATGTGCTCAGGTCTGCTGACTTTTCTTTGTCCCCAATGCCGCTCCCCTGGCTCAGGCCTTCGCCTTCCTTGCCCACACCATAGCCACAGCTTCCTAATTCATCTCCTTCCACCATCCTCTCTTCTCTTCAGTCTTTCTTGCAACTACGGTCAGAGTTTAGCGAAAATCACTCCCTAAATGATTTTCCAGAGAAACAGAGGTCCAATTTTTGAAAGAAAGGTTTCTTTCACAAAAGAAAATTGACTTCAGAAAACACTGCCTCTGAGCTACCATGAACAGCAGCAGACGCTCCCCATGATGTCTTGCGGGACACTGGGACCATCCTACTTCTCTTTCTAAAACTAGATCCGTGGATGGACACTAAAGAAGAGAAACTGAACAGCATGCTGTGGGCAATGAGATGCAGGGCAATGTGCTCCCTGAGAGGGTAATGACCTAACACCCACACGATCATTAACTTCCTATGACTGAGCTCCTAAATGCCAGGGGCTTCTCGTCTACTGTCCCCAATCCTTACAACAAGGCCACCTGTGGTCAGGGTCCCCAAGGAGGAGACTGAAGCCAGGTTACTTAATGCTGAGGCCAAATAACCAAGAAGGATGGAGCAGTATCTGGCTCAAGATCTAAGTAGCTTTCAGTCGTGACTGTTTTCAATAAGAAGCTACATTTTGCTGCAGGAGAGACTGGAAGCAGGAAAAGTCAGAGGGCTTGCACGTAAGTTCCTGGAAGGTCATTGCTTTTTTCTCTGTTCTGCGCTCACACCGCTCCAGGTAACGCCATGTGTCCTGGCTCTTCTTTCCGAGTGTGGGTCTGGTTTCCTTCTCACTGGGCTTTCATCCCTTAAACATCCAACAAGACATCAGACAGCCCCAGTAAAGACATTCCCTTACCCGAGGATCTTTCCCTGGTGCCTGTCCAGACCTACATCCCTGGCTGGTATTGTGGCCCCCCCTTAACTGCCATCAACTTTTCTTTCTTATCTGAATTGTAGGTTCCTCTCTAGACGTGACCCACACTCCAGCCAACCGCCAGCTACTGTCTGCTTACTACCCTTTTCCTGTGTCCCCTCCTTTGGGGAAGCCCCCTGCTCCCCTGAGTGCTGCCCTCTGAGCTCACCCTCCTCCCAGGCCCTTTTCCCTGCGTAGAACATCACAGAACCTGTCCTGATCTGGACCAACCTCTGGTGTCCATTACAACACCAGAGAAGTTAGGTTAACTCGGAAATTGAACTAGTAAGCCCCACAACGGATGGCATTGGCTCTCTGCAAAAAAGATACACCCAAAGGAAGACTCAAGATGTGGAGGCTTGAAGAAATATGAAGACGCCCTCCCAGGGAAGCACCAGAACTCACTCTCCAGACACGGGTCTGGAGCCGCAGGCTGAGCAAACAGGGCCCTAATCAAATCAGTTCCAGGAAACACAGGGATAACCAAACCATAATCAATTCTGAGGCTGGCCAAGACAGAGAACTGATCAACTGCTCTGGTACGCGACCGTGTGCTGTGACAGACGCAGCCAGAGAGGGGAAAGCGGCACCGGCTGTAACTGACCAGAAGAGACACCGAGTTGGGGGAAGTACTGACCTGTAGGACAGGAAAGAAGGAATGACAAACAACAGGACCGGAGACAGCTCATCCCACTTCCTCGGACCCAGTTAGGTTTCCCAAAAGGCCCCTGCTTCCTTTGTTCAAATCACAAACTAGGTGCGCCCTGGTGGAGTAGTGGTTGGGTCCCCCACCTCTGGCCGAGTGCAGGTCACTTACATCCCCGGGACCCAGGTTCGCATCTGGGGGCCGGAGGGGAGGGACGAACAACCAGTGTGAACTAAGTAAAGTAAATAAAATGCTTCCTCCTCTCTCTTCTTATCTTCCTGCTTGTCTTCATTCCTGCCTGCACTTCCTTTTTTTTAAAAAAAAAAAAGGCAAGCACCGTCTGTGGACCAGTCTTTCCCTTACATTATCAGAAGGGAATGAATGCTCTGGGCAGTGGGAAGACAAGGCCTCAGTGTGTCTACCTCATGGAGGTGTTGGGAGGACTCAGAGATCATGTATAGAGAAGGATGGAACCAGGTTACACATAGTAATTGTTCAATAAATGCAGGTTTTCAAAAAGAAGCCGTGTTTTGAAACTGCTTCTGGTGACATAAAATAAACTGGCGTCCCTGTGGCTAGGTGCCTGATGACAGCAGGTACCTGAGCCTGCAGAATAGATTCCATGACCCTTCGCCTTGGAGGGAACAGGAGACACCCGCCTCGTCTAGGGCACCTCAATTCATTCTCAACCTCCAGCCGCCCCACGGCTCCCTCTGAGCACCCGGTGCATTTCCTGCTCCCCTTCCGCTGTCGTCTGTGCCATCACTGTGCCCTCTCTAATTCCCCAGGGTCCCTCAGCAGGGCACCACTTCTTGGAGTGTGAAGAGTCTCTGGGCCCTACAGGGTCGCAAACGTCACCAATACTGAGCTAAAAGAGCTGATCAAAGACCACGCAAGTGAGCTGGGGGTCAAAGGGAGACACCAGCCCTGCCCCACCACCAGAGCCCTGGGCGGCAGGCCCCGACGGAGAGAACGCTCTCCAGCGGCCCACCCCAGGGTGCACAGCTGCGCAGGAAGGACAGGGAGACACGGACGCAGGACAGGCGGCGGCGCACTCACCCGGATCTCGGTGTGCACAGTGCATTTGACCAGCTTGAAGTTCTTCCCGGGGTTGAAGCTGTTGCTATAGAAGCAAACCTTGAGGATCCGCACGTCTTCCTTCTCCACGTCCACTGGCACCACCACCATGGGCTCCGGGGGGCCTTCAGGCCGGCGCAGCGTGCCCACCTTCACTCGGCTAAGGGTCTCGGACACGCCGAACATCCTCTCGGAGGGCAGCTAGGGCCGGCACATCGCAGTCCTGCAGAGGCAGCGGAGGGACAGTGCTGAGTGAGTGCTGGAGGCCTCGTGAAGGGCAGCGTCCTCCGCCCACCGAGCTGAGACCTGCAGGCAAGGCGCTGACTTGGTTGCCTGGGGGAAACTGAAGACCACTGCAGCAGTTTGCATAAACGTTCGGTCTGAGGCCCAGACCCGAGCTCTGGGGCTGTGCCCTCTCCCTTCCAGAGGCCACTCTCTCCATCCCCCTTCTCCTCCCACACGGGGTCCCCAGCAAGGGGCCCACAGTCTGCAGCTGTGAGAGGAGACAGCGGCAGCATGGCGCCAAGGCTCAGTAGGAGGAAAAAGGCGAGTGCAATGGTAGAAAACAACAGGAGAGAAACAGGGCCACGGGAAAGCCGAGAAGCACAGGTTTGGAGGACGGCCGGCCTGGAGACAGCAGGAGTGTGCCCAGAAGGGGTCTGCTATCTGCTGGAGGTTTTATCGGCCTCCACCTGCAGAGGCCTTCTAGAGCTTTCTGGACAGGGGGCCTCTGTCTCCTAAAATTCATCACACAACATATCATTCATGGGAGAATTCAGGAGGAACAGCAGCTCGAGGGGAGAGAGGTCTTCATGCCTGTGGGTCGGAGGGGCTGGGCTCTGGGCAGCCCTGGTGAGGTTCTGATGACTGTTTGGTTTGACACCGACATACAATCTGAGAATCCTGTGGATCTTCAGTTCACCCTGAGTCTCAGCAAAATGGTTCCTGGCCTCTAGATCCAGTACTACCCAGGTGGATTTTTGGGGGGTCCACACAGGATCCTGAAGTTAGCAGACTGGTGGTGTCCACACGGTTCCCCATTAGGATTTACCGCAAGCTCTCAGGAAACCCTAAATCCAGGCCCTACGCTTGGAACCTGCCACCGAGTCAGCCTGGCAGTGGGGTTTTCAGCTTCGGAGGATTTTTCCAGCATCAGCCTGGGTTGGGGACCACCACTCTCTACAAAGCCTGGCTCTCATTCTAAGCCCATTCTTACAGAAGGATGCCCCCCTTCCAACGAGAGACTGTGACTTTAAGATGTCATTACCAGATCAGGATTTGGGGGCCAAGGATGGAATCGCTGAAGTTAAAACACAACTATAGAGGCAAATGTGTTAGAAACGTATCCAAAGTCTCTGCTCACTCATCTACACAGTGCTGGGCCTGAGAAAGGAAGATGTAGCCAGTCACAAGCTAAAGGAGTCACCACTTTTAGAAAGCTGCCATGTGTTAGGAGGACATGAAACACCCGTGGGGATGAGGGACAGAGCGGGCATGGCCCCAACGTCAGGGCAGGCACAGCTGTCGCTGTGTCCACAGGGACAAGAAAGATGGAGAAAAGAACACCCCTGCAGCTTGATCTTAGAGATGAACGCATGCATTCTAGAAGCCTCCATGGCACTCGTGACCAATCATCTACTGAACACATCCTATGCGCCAGAACTCCGGTGTGCCGCGTCCTGGGCATGGCGCTCTGCTCCCCCAGGTCTTCAACAGGAATCTGGGGAAGTGGCTGGAGAGGAAACCCACGAGGGGGCGGGAGGTGGGTGACAGGGAAGGGAGGGAGCCCACAGTGGGTGTTGGCTCAGTTGTCACTTGGGTAACCATGGGACAATTCTGCGGGGACTCAGGAAGCGGCACAGAACGTGTGCTACGCACCGCACCCAGGGAAGGAGGGCTGTGGGGCATTTGGACACCCCCTCTCACAACCTTCACAGTTAGTATCTCCAGCCAGCTTTCAAAGAAGCAGGCGCTTCACACAGTCATCCTGGAGATGGGCTGGTGGTGCCCATTTTACAGATGGGAAGACACACTCAAGAAAGCATAAGACATTTTGGTTAAAGATTTGGGCTTTTGAGCTACACATACGAATCCCAAAGCAGATCTGAATCCAAGGCCACAGATTTCCCCTGCTCTCCCAGCTGCCAGTGAAGGCAGGGTCTCTTGAGAGCACTTGATGAAGTGCTGCTGAAATGAGAACTTCACCATCAGGGTTCTTATTGGCCTATTTTCCAAAATCTTGTCTGATCATCTGTTTCCCCGGATCTGGCTCCTCTGGTCAATTGTTCTCCAGAAAAAAAAAGAAAGAAAGAAAGAAAGAAAAAAGTTCTGATTGGCAGCATTTGCTGATTTCCATGGCGCAAATATTCCCGCCTTGGCTGGTTTCGAGCCACTGACTTCCACCACTGGACACAGAGTTAAGAGAGGCGAGACCAGTTCACTGTCTCTGGCTCCGCTTCTGCAAACGACACTTGGCTATTCCTCCGGAGTGTACCTGATACACGGATTTCTCATCAGTGGCCAGAGGGCTTTAGAGGGTCACACAATCCTCTGACTCTCAACCTGTGAGCCCCAGCCCTGCCCCTTTCTCCAGCTGGGACCTGGACCCACAGGGCCCCCATAACGTCCTCTCGTGCCCGGCCCCCTGAGCCAGGCAAAAATCCTGGCTCCATGCCATTCCAGGCTCCAGCCGCCTCCCAGCCGCCAAGCCTGCCCAAGTCAAGGTCAAAGAATAGCAAATACAAGGAAGTAGGCGCACAAGAAACAGGAAAAGTTTTGATTGGCTCTCAGAATGTCTTGGCCAAACCCTGCAAAGGATACTGGGGGTGGGGCTAGGGGGGCCCCCCGGCCCTGACTCCCGAGACTTTAGAGAGAGAAAAACGTACTTTTCCTTAATGGCAAGACGGTCACCTGCCTGAAGGAGGGGGACGGAGGCAGGATTTCAGCTCCTTTGGCGCCTCCGGCTGTTGCTGCACCCAGGGCTGTGTTCCAGGCATGGGAAAGAGGCCAGGGTTTCAGGCACCAGTGTAACAAAACATACCATCCTGCACAACGTGACAACCTTACGCCTTATCGAGCACACGCTGTGCACCAGGGCATTTACGGAAGTCACCTGATTCTCCAGAACGTTCTGCAGGGTAGGTGATGCTCACCTCCAAGCCCAGGGGAGGGCACTGAGGCCGAGAGAGGTGACATTGTTGGATCACACCATGGCAAACGGTGGAGACTTAAGGCCACCAGGTTCCCTGACCCCCAAGTCCAGGTGAGTAGGCCCCGGATGGTGCAGCTCACTGGCCCCGGGACACAAAGGTGCCAAGGCTAGAGGCTAGCTCAAGTCTTGTGCCCATGCCACGGACAGGGTACCTTGGGGCGATAGGCTGGAGGGCAGAGCTCTCCAGTGGCAGGTGATAGGTGGGCAATAACCTTTGATGTCTGTGGTAAAATGGGAAAAATAAAGGCCCCACTGTGAACTCGTCATGAAGCTGGATGATCCCACTTGGGGGCACCTCTGATTCCACCACAATGCCTTTCCTCCTCTCTTTGGTTTCCAGTGTTCACGGATTTATGAAATGATGAAAGTCCTTGACAGCTGACTTTGAAGCCGGGCCTCCTGTGAGCACGGACACTGGAGAGCCACGGTTGAGAGGCAAGGCTGAGGATGGATGTCCTGCCCCCGGTTTGGGGGGGCACGGAGAGGGGACCACACGGAAGGGCGGTAGGGTGTCAGGAGGAGGAAACACACGGACTCGGTGGAATCTGCTTTAGTTCTCACATCCCCAGGCGGTGAGCACATGATCCGGGGGTCTACTCACCTGGCCTTGGGGGCGGTCAGGAAACCTGGTGGCCTTGTCTCTGCCGTTTGCCAGTGGTGTGAACTGACACTGTCACCTCTCTAGGCCTCAGTGTCCTCTCCTGGGCTAGGAAGTGCACATTACCTACCCTGAAGAAGGTTCTGGAGAATCAGGCAGATTCTGCAGACACCTGGCCCCCAGCACACATATTTTTAAATGCCTGTCACTTGGCAGAAGAAGGGGTTGGAAACCCAATACCAAGCTGGGACCCGGCGTCCCCAGTACTCCCAGGCCAACTTCCCCCAAACCCCCCTCCTCCCACTGCCCCCACTCTCTGCTCACTACGGCCGCACCGGTCCTGGAACGCGGACAGCAAGGAGGACGCTGAGCACAGTCAGAACACCGGCCTTCGAATCCAGCAGAAGCCGGAATGTCACGAGTGGCACACTTTATTTCCACTCTCCCTCTGAGTCACTTCCTCTTACCGTTTCCACATCAACGAAATGGGGAACTCATGCTTTCCTCTGCAAGGACCTGCTGAGAGCAACCACTTAACCGCTGGCAGTCTCTGGGAGCTGGACCCCTGGTGCCATGGAGGGCTCCACAGCCCAGCCCTTTCCTTCCCTGTCCCCACCAAGTGCAGTTCTGCCCCTTCCTGGGCTGCCCAATCCATCACAGGGTTCACCCCTCCCCTCCGCGCCAGCACCCCTCCCCATTAACTCACCAAGGAAGGAACCAGAAAGGTTGTGATTATCCCCAGCTATAATTCAATATAATTCAAAAACATTATTGAGACTCCACCACACTGTCAGCTCGCCTCCCCCGCATGTGTCGCCCACTCGGGATCATTCTGTTACAGCAGCTTCCAACCCGGAGGCCACGTGGGGCTGGTTCTCAGTGGGGCAGAGGAGCAGGGCAGCACTACCCCTCCTTCCTTGGTAACTAAGCCCTGCTCTCCTCACTATTCAGGGCCTTTCATCTCTGCCGCCTGGAAGCATTTGCTTTCCTTCTGTGTGACCTCTGGCCGCCCTGCTTGCCAAATCTTTCAAAGCATCAAATCCCCCCACCACCTCTTGCAACCCCACCTCCCCTCCCACCCCCGCCCTCCTTTCCCCCCCCACACACACCTAGCTCTTAATGTGACAGTTTTGGATGATTCTGGCTGGCCCCGCCTGCTTGTCTCTCCCCGCCCCCACTTCCTTCCTTCCTCTCCTTGTGCCTTCCCTTCTGTCCCTTCCTTCCTTCCTCTTCCCCCTCTCCTATATTTTGGGAAGTACATCAGACCCTGGAAGACAAATGCAAGAGGGAAGAGGGCTGCTGTCCGACCGAGACTCCCAATCCAGCAAAGAGAAAAAAGACACAAAGGAAACCAAATGACCACATCATGACATGGGGTCCAACAGGGTTCTGAGCTTGGAGCAAGAGGGGCACTAAGAAGGCTGCCTCCGGGCCCCAGCACCTCAGGAAGAGGTGACATGAAGGTCAGGAAACCACGTGGTTGGATGTGGGGCAGCGAGGACGGCAAACAGGGGCTGCTGGGAAGGAGCTAAGACTGTGGCACCTGCTAAGGAATTTGAACCTCAGCCTCAGGAGAGGTGGATGTTCACTTGGAAAATTTAATTCTGGCCATAGGAGGAAGCCCAGATGTGAGCTCGGGGGCAGCGGGGCCCTTGGGATAAGGGCCCCTAGGTGTTGACAACCAGCTTTAATCCAGATGAAAAGAAAGTGCGACAGAGAAGAGAGACGAAAGCCTTCTGCCTGCAGATCCCACACCACGTGTCTTTGGTCGTGTCTGTGCCCTGACCGACTTCCAAAGTGATGTTACTCCCATTTGGAGTGTGAGGAGGAGGGACCAAGCAGCTGGTGAAGGGCTGCCCCTGCTACGGGGCAGGACCAGAACTTGGGTTTCCCATCTTACTCCAACAAACAGAGCCTACCACCCCTGTCCCGCTGCTCTGGGCTTTGTCTCCAGGCATCGACGTTACCTCTGTGCCCACGAGACCAGCACAGAGACACTGTGTTCCGGAACTCTGCCTGGACAAAACTTACGCACAAGCACATCCACTTCTAGCCAAGCAGTACTAAAGGAAACATCTACCTGCCTTTCGGTGCACGAAGACGTGCAGTAACGATGCCACGCAGAAATTCATCAACTTCTATGACGCTTTTAATACACAGAAGACCGTCTCCAGGAAGAAGCAAACTCAAGGACTGCCTTTTATTTATTTTTTTTAATCTAAAAAGCTCCATGCCAGGTTGGACAGGATAGGTATGGTCTCCTCAGCCATCCCCACCTTGAAAACAACTAACACATCCTCTTGAAGAAGCTTCTCCACCCACCAAGCCCCAAACTGCTACTCTTTGCAAATCTGGGATTTGCTACAAAGTTGCTTGACATAAACAGATACAGAAAGCATCCAGCTGCCCACCTGCACACTTGTTTCACCGAAAAGCGGGTACAAAGGCAGTGTGGATGCCCTGTCAAGCAAAGAGTATGCCCCCTGTTTGTGAAAAGGCTGGGAGAAATGAAAAAACAGATGGAAAATTCCTCAGCAGTCACAAATGCAAATGAAAATAACTTGAAAAGAAAGCACCATGATAAGCTTATTAAACAAGCCAAGAGACCTAGAGAGAAAGAAAGAAATCTCATGTCCGCGGATTTGAATGACACTGGTACCATCACCAGCTGATTCAGAACTGACTTTCTGAAGAGCAAGCCAGTGAGACAGAACTCACCCGCCTTGAGCGGGTCACACAGCCTGCCTATCTGAGCGGGGAGGGCACGGATCACCAGCATGGAACGTTCTCAGCTGCCCTCCTTATACTAGCGAGCTGGTGAATCAGACGAAATGCCCAGGGAAGTGCTTAGGGGGTTGTTGGAGCAGTGTCAGTGATGAAAATCTATCATAAGAACAGGAACAATGGAGACATGTAAACTTTTTACCTATAAGTATCAAATGACATACAGGGACTCGAGCTTACATGCTGATTATAACCACACAAACATGGATCTACATTTTGAATTACATACAAAATATCTTAAGTTCTCTTCCTGTTATCATGTAGTGAAACATATCTATAAAACAGGTGCACCCTAGGGCTCAGTGTGTATGCCCGTGGCTCTGGCACGATCCACATGGGGCCCAGGGATCCGGGTTCGGGGCCCAGGACCTCGGGAAACAACTGCGATGAACAGCTAAGTGTGTGGATGAATGCTTCTCCCGTCTTCCTCTGCCTGCCCGCCTACTTGCCTTCTTCATTCCTGCCTGCTTCCTCCCCTAAATAAATACACAAAAGAATTCTTTAAACAAAAAGATAAGTCATTCCACAAGGATGGAAGTGGGTTGTCCTTCGTCATCTGCCTCTAGCACCTCCTCAGACAGTCCTACTTTCTCTACTGTTCACGCACCTGCAGAGGGTGTCCAATCCTCTTACCCCAATGCTGGCGGAAACAGAAAACGGCCCTGAAATCCAGATTCTGGATTCTCTCCAAATCAGGAATGAGGAGAATAGGGTAGAATCCTGGGGCAAGATAGAGTTACCCTCAGCTCCAGAGCCCTTCCAGAGGCCAGGGTGACCGCAGTGCCCACCCGGGGGTAGGGTGTCACATCATGACCCTGATTCCCTCTCCGTCCCTGAGAGCCTGAGTTCACCTCCGTTCTCCTCCAGCACCCCTACCTGCCCGCCATGAGGCTCATTTCTGAGAAGGTGGGCCTTTAACACAAAGACATCCCTGGGCCAACATGCCACCCGCACCACGAGCCCACTTCGGACCTGAGATAGGACTGTTACCACTGACCTCGAGGACGAGGCAGAGGAAAGGGACTTCGTGACGTTCACACAGCAAGCCAGGAGAGACCCCCAGGGTGATGTGCTTCTAATGACTACAGGACCCGAAACCTCACCTCCCCGGTCCTCTGAGCACCCGCACACGTGTGCCAATGTGATAGGTCCTCTTGGTGATCAAACTCAGGCTCTACTGAGCCTCTGCTCAGCTAGGCCTCGTTGTTGGTGTCTGTCTGTGTCCTTACAGGGTCCAGTTTTAGCAAGAATTCTCCTAAATGGGTTTAGCCTGGATTCCCCTCGTCTGCAGCGGATCCATCTTAATATCGAACCAAATTCCTTCCCCCATCCCCCCTCCCCAGGTACCACCTGATCACGCTGGCCTGTCTTCAGCAGTATCCAGGTTAATTCAGAAAAGAATCACTCTCCCTGTGTTAGTAATTTTCCCTCCACAGAGGCTCTTCCTGCTCTTGACTATAAACCCCCACTTTTGGTTTTCATGCCATTTCTCCCCCTTACTGCAGAATCCCATGCAGCAGGCCTGCACACAGCCTGCCTGACCGTTCATTGACGATGTCTGAGTGCTTTTTCTTTAACACTATGCCCACACATACGAATGCGCGCTGCATGCCTCCCGAGCCTCAGGTGGCCCTAAGGGACGGAGACTTCCGGGTGAGCCCACCATCGCATTTGGAGTTACCGCCTAGACAGGCCTAATACACAGCCAGCCTCGTTTGGCCCTCGTGTCACCAATGAGAACTGACTTTCAGAGACTGAAAGGTGAGGACACTTGGCTGGGACCCAGGTCCCAGCTCACAGGCTGCAGATGCCCCCCTGCGGGGTGTGGTCACACATGTGACGACCGTCCTGAGAACAGTGGCTCTGAACTGTGGGTCCCTCCTGGTGTCTCTCTTCAGAGCACAACAGTGGTTTCTGTTTTCATTTCTGTTGTTACTCAAGCCTCTTATTGTAAAATGACCAGAAAGAGAAGAAACTGGAGGTTTCTAGACTTCAGAGCTCAGAAAAACAGAAAATTGGGGAAACTCTGAAGACATCAGCCATGGTGGTTCCCAGGGAGGGAAACCCAAGGCCAGAGGCAAGGGCTCTCCCTGCGCGGCTGACTTCCCAGACTCACCTCAACAGGGCCACCTTCCCGCTTGGGAAAGCCAGCGGGAACCCAAGGGAAAACCCAACCAAAACGCCTTGAGCCTGGAAGGGAAACAACATTATTGTGGTTCTTTTAGAAGAGCCACAGAAGAGCAAGATCTCATGGCCCCAGAGCTGAGCATCCACACTTAGAGCCAGGTGGCCAGGTGGGGCCAGGAGGGGGCTGACCTTAGGGGCCTCTGGGGTCACAATATGAGTAGGAGGCCCTGGGAATGGAGGTGACGGGCAGAAAACACAGCACCATGCCATCCAGAAAGAAAGGGAAGGAGGGAGGGAGGGAGGCGGGAGCCCTGTGGCCTTTCCTCATAGTTCTGTCCTCAGCTAGAGGACACTGGTAAACTAATTCTTGTCTGCCATCGACAAGGAGGCTGCGTGGGCATGTGCAGCTAATCACGTGAAAACTCCAAGACTAAGCACACTGGCTGCGCACGCACGCTCCCCGGTTCCAGCGGGCGGTCCACAAAGAGGACAGATGCGACGGAGAGGTAATCACGGTCCCCGTGTCATGGGATTGGTTTCAGGGACACACACTTCTCAAGATCACTTTGGCTGCCTCTGCAAATGCACTTCCCCGAGTCTGAGCGCCACCCCAGCCGCTCCCTGGGTGTCAGAATGCTGGGCTCCAGCTCTGTAAGTGTCACAAGTCCTGCTCCCCGCTGGGTCAGTCTGAGGCTGGCCCTAGGGTCCTCGGTGCTTGGGTCTCTCTTTCTTTAGCGCTTCCTTCCTCATGCTTCCACAGCACACAGGAGGTCGGAGGAAAGAGAGCAACCCACTTCTCCCCGGCCTCGCCACAGACACCAGGTGGTGGGGGAGGAGCGGGTGGAAGACCCCAGAAAGTGCCCTGGCAGCCCCACAGGTGGCAACAGGCAGAACTGGTGGGAGGGCCAGGGGGGCCCCACATCCAGGCTCCAGGGCCCCACAGAGCAGTGCTGGCTTCTCTGCTGCTGTCCTCAAGCACACACATGAAGCTTGGCATCTAAGTTCCTGGGAATCACACCCACCTCAGACGCCAGAAACATGCTTAGTTAACTGACTGGGCTTCAGCTTTCTCCTCTAAGGAGCGGGAGGATTGGTGAGAGAAGCAGGTTTCCAGCAGAATCTTTATTATGAGTATGTCAAACTGTTAAAAGTAATGCCTGGTTCCCAAGGAGGCTGAAATGCTTGGCTGAAAATGTTTCCAGGTCTGCAGCACCCTGAGGTGCAGGTTAGACACTGGCCAGGTTTCATGCTTCCCCCGCACCCTCTGGGATCTAAGATCAGGAGCCACAGGCTGGGACCCTGGGTCGTGGAGGGAGAGATGAGGGGGCTGAGGGGAAAGGTGAGGATGGGGAAAGCTGTTAGGAAGAAAAGAAAAAGCTGGTTTGGGACACTGATGTGATTGTGTTTGTGATACTGATTGATACTGAGGGAAATGTAACAAGTTGGTGAGAAACATGCTGAAGGTGAGAGACAGAGCGGAGAGGGCTTACAAAGGATTGTTTTTACCTCCTCTGTTTTGCAACCAGCATGTCAAGGGACTTTCCCACAAAATCATGATCACAGGAAATAGAGCAGGGACCCTGGGTGGGGCGCAGCCACAGGGCTGAAGGACCAAGTCTGCCGGGAGACCCACTGACCCAAAGCTAGCCGTCCTGTGACCTCAGAGTCCAGGTGACCCCTATGGAACCTCGCCTCTCTGGTCATCACCTTGCCCTGCTCACCATGGACGCCCTCTGGGAGACTTTCCAGCCTGAGCCAACGAGCCCTCCTGACCAGGAGCGGAGTCCATAGCCTGACGGGGACTCAGGCACAAATACCACCCCCACCCAACACATGCACTAGCAGGTGGCAGGTCACAAAGCACTTGTCCTCTCTCTCCTGGAGTGGCCTGGGGGGGTGGGGGGCGGCAGACGTGGGCTCAGAAAGGCAGAGCCCTGCACTCGAGGTGGAAGGCAGGAGGTGGGCAGCACTGAGGCCCCAGTGAGGGACGCTGACAGCATTTGGGCCGAGACATGCACTGCAAGCCGGGTCCAGCCTGGCAATGCCCCAGGGACAGAGGCTGCTCCTCCGACCCTCAGTGGGCTTGCCCGCGGTGCTGGGCACGCTGAGGCTGCCTTCCCCGGGCCGGTGTCAGGAGTGAGGAAACAGCGTACAGAAAAGCCCTCGGTGGACGCCAACCCTAGCGTCAAGTGCGAGTCATGGTCACAAACCAGCCCTGTGCCTCTGGTCTTTCAAGCGTCGACACGAAGGCTATGGGGACAGGGCTCGTTCTTGTCGAAGACATCCCGGTTGCTCCCTTTGGGGGCCACTGTCCACCCCGGGGACGGCTTCCCTCAGGTGTCTTAAAGGACTTTCCCCGCAGCTCCGCTCAGCAAGGCTTGAGCTCGCGCCCTCAGCCCTGCCGGGTGCCGCCGTCTGGCTCTCGCAGGGCTGCAGGGACACACGAAGCTTCCAAGTTCACAGACCACGGAAGCCCTGCTGCTCACACGCATCAACCTCCCGAGCGCCCAGACTTGTGTGGCCTGAGTCGCCATGCTCCCAGCGCTCTGGCTCTAGTTTTAACTTCTGAGGTTTTGGAGCTGAACGTGGGCTCTGAAGGCCACGTGGGACCATCTCCCCGCTGTCACAAGCGTGGCTCTCGGGGGACCCTCAGCCCACCCTGAACTCTGGGGCCGGCTCATCCTAGAGCCGAGGTGGAACCGCATCCTGCCGTGCCCACAGTGCCGGCTGCACAGCCTAACCTCCCACTCCTGGGTTCTATTCTGGGCTGTCAGCGTTGCTGTCACCATCGCCATCATTTGTCAAGTGCCTAATTGCCCATGGCTGGGTGCCAGGGGAGGGGATGGGAGCCCAGAACGCCGCCTGCCTGGCCCCGTGCAGCAGCCCACGGCCCTTCTGGGAATAGGCCGGCACCTGCAGAGCACTGCGGCAGGCGCAGGGCACGGCGCCCACTACAGCCGGGCCCACCAGGTGGGGGGCAGACAAGTGCACCCAAAGAGCCCCGCTGTGGAGGGGCCGCACAGCAGTGGCCGGGGTTATAGGTGGAATTATGTCCCTGAAAATCCTGTGTGATGGTCCTGACCCCCAGGCCTCGGGAGGCGAGTGCAGTGGGAGACGGCCTGTCGGGAGGTAAGTTAAAGGAGGCGGCTGGCATGGGCCTCGTCCGAGCTAAGAGGGACACAGCAAAAGCACCAGCTGCACGCAGAGGAAAGACCACGTCAGGTGGGAAGGTGGCCACCTGCCGGACAGAGAGGCCTCGGGAGAACCCCGCCCAGCTGCCCCTTAGTCTTGGACTCCTGGCCTCCAGCAGGAGCTCTGAGTTCTCCTTCCCGCCCCTTCCCACCCCTTCCTTACCGGGCAGCTGCCACCTTAAGAGGTCATTTCACTCTCGAGCCTGCGCCTCCTCCACGGGGAGCTGCCACCAGTTTAGTCCCCTGGACCGTCCAGGTCAGCACAGAGCAGGAGGTGGAGCTGAGGGGGCCTCTCAGAGGTCACTCAGTCTAAGGTTTCCAAAACCCGATGCTCCTCAGGGGAAGATGGTTAGCACACAGGGGACTATCCTGCCCCACCACCTGCGAGCGCCAGCAGCTGGGCAAAGGGAGAGGAAGCATCACATGAGCAGGGAGGGTGCTCTCGGGTGGAAGGGCAGGTGAAGACGGACCCTCTGCCTCTGACCCGCCCTGGCATCCCCCGCACAGCGAGCTCTGCACGCTTAAGCCTCCTCATTCCTTCATCTCGGTGTCTGCAGGTCTCACCTGCTTATAACACATCCCAGGTCCCTCAGACAGGCCTGCCGAGGCCTGAACGTCGGCGCCCGTGTTCAGCCTCCTGGGGGTTCAGTCCCCAGTCAGCTTTACTGGGTGTCGTACAAATATTTTCACTGTCTACCTGACCTAGTCAACCTCCGATGTCACAGGCGAATCACCTCTAGCACCCACCACCTCTCAGCCAAGGGTACCCTGCTGCCGGGCACCAGCAGTCTGCGTGTGCACCACACACCTGCCTCCTCACAGCTGTTGGGCTGGACCCCTGCCCTTGGGGACATTCAGAACTGGCTCAGTCCCACTTCAATGTGACATCTTGCAACTTTTCCAAAGCAGCTCTCAGTTCAGAGAAGGTGCCTCTTCTCCTGTCTCATCACCCCGCTTCCTTCACAGAGCCTCAGAAGTCATGGTTTTTATGGTTTGGTGGCTCTAGAAGATGCCATCCTAAGGCTCACCTCTGAGGTCAGCTAGAAAGAGAAGAGACACCCTCACCCGGAAAGATGCCGACGTCCATGAGGCCACTTCTAGGTTTTCCTGAGATTCTGAATGCAAAGTCGGATCGCAGAACGGTGGAACAGGCTGACATAAAACGTGGCAGCAGCATGCAGCTGGTGGTCCTCCCCCACTGCTAGCCCAAGACCGGTTCTCTACAGAGGCCTGGCCACGTAGTTGGAGGGGACAGAGCTCTCCCACCCCGCCGCACCTCTCCCAAAGGGCTCCAGACGCTCCACACATGGGGCACTCCAGATGTCAGCCTGTGGAGCGTGACAGCAGGACGAGAGCCGGGCGTGAGCTCTGCAGTCTCACTGCCTGCCTCTGCTCTCGCAGGGCTGCTGACTGCACAGGGCTCTCCCCCAGGGGGCCCAGGACCCTGGTGTTAGGCCAGAGTGAGTGGAGCCAGCAAGGGCAGTGAGAGTCAGGCCAACGGGAGAGCAGGGACCTGGATGGGATGGGGGTCAGCTCACAGTTGTCCTGAGTGAGTGCCTGACCGCCATGTGACCACGTCTTCCAGGTTTTCGTGAGGAGCTGGGAATTCAGACTTTTAATGTGAACTCTGCATTTGTCAGATGTTGGCACAAACTGACACAGTGCAAACTGACAACAGGGCTCACTGCATTGGGTGAAGCCTCAGGACCACCAGTTTGCCTGCTGTCCGACTATAGCCAGGGTGGCCCTTCCCTTCAGGTCAGGATGCTGGTTCAGCTCTCTTTCCCAGCCACCACTCCACCCAACCTCGCTCCATCGGCTAATTTTATGTGTCAACTTGACTGGGGCTGCGGGGCCATTTGGTCAAAGGCTATTTTGGTTTCTGTGAAGTGTCTTTGGGTGAGATTAACATTGGTGTTGGTCTCCCCAGGGTACACATTACTCACTGCCATGCCCAATGCATGAAAAGCACTTGAGAAATGGTGGTTGCTGCTGCGACTTACTAAGCACTAGAAACATGGCACAAAGCATCAAAGAACCAGAATATTGTGTTTTCATTCGATAAGATGCTCAGCTTCTTTCTCATATGTATAGTTCTCCTTTGATTAAGGAGAGTATATTAGAGTTCCCCTGGAAAACAGATACGGTGCATATATTTATGTGTGTGTGTGTGTGTGTTTGTGTGTGTGTGTGTGTGTGTGTATATGCACAATTATGTGCGAGCACACACACATCATATGCGTATGTGAATCTACAGAGACTTATTCTAAAGGAATTGGCTTGCATGATTATGGGGCTGACAAGTCCCAAGATCTACAGCTGGCGAGGAGCCCCAGGACAATCACTGGCCAGTAGTAGGCTCAAGACTCAGGAAGAGCCAGTGTTTCAGTTTAAATTCAAGAGGCATGAAAAGTCAGTATTTTATTTCAAAGGACTCCAGGGAGGAAGAATTCTCTCTTACTTAGGAAATCAACCTTTCCATTCTAATCAGGCCTTCAACTGATTGGATGAGTCCCACCCACACTAGAGAGGGTATAATGCAGTATTACATCTACTGATTCAAATGTTAATCTCATTCAGAATATCCTTAGAGAAGCATTCAGAATATCTATCTGTCTGTCTCTATCTCTGTCTGTCTGCATCTATCTATCCATCCATCCATCCATCTATATGTCTGTCCCTATCTCTCTTTTATAGGGGTCACAACAGTTCTTCTCATGTAAAAACCAGGGCTTGTCAAGGGTGGTGCTCCATAACTTATAACGAATAAATTATATTGAAGTAAGGAATGAACTATCCTTTAAAATACATACTACTAATATCCTCTCATTTTAGAGAGGCTAAATACCCAGCCCAATGTCACAGGGTTAAGAAATGCTGCAGCTGAGGAGACGGATCAAAATGGCAACCTGGTAGGGTGTGTCGAAACCCTCTCCACATAACAACTAGAAATCATCCACTCCTCAGACACACACTGCATGGAAGGGCTTGCCTGGGGCCTGCAGACACAGCCTCAGCGGTCACTGCCACAAAGGCTTAAAGGAAGAAGACAGCCCAGAAGGAAGGACCCTTTCAGATTACCCACAGCACCACCCTGTGGATGGAGGTGGAACTTCAGCCTGACTGCTGATTGTGGTCCAGTGACAAGGTGGTAGTTACCATTCAGAGCTGGGACCCTGGGGGAAGTCTCTGCATCCCCCACACAAAATCCAGTCCCACAAGCTGAACTCTCTGGTCCCAATGCTGGACTCACCTAAAAACGTCAACAAATCCAACCAGTGGTGACACCACACAACTCAAGAATCCCAGTGTTCAAACCAAGATCAGGCTTCTCTGGTGCCAGCTGTCACCCTACACAGCGCCATCACTGCCGGGAACCCTCACCCAAAGAAACACAGACAACATCAAACAGAACGAAGACACAGAGAAATAAACGTGAAATGATGGATCTAATTAAAACCCCTGGGGAAAATCTGAAACAACAGACGTGCAAACTACCTGAGGATGAATTTAGGGCAAAACTGATAAACACGCTCACGGAAATCAAGAAAACAGTAGAGGAAAAGAAAGAGAACAACAGAAAAGAGAAGAAATGAAGCAAGGTATCAAAGAAGTGAGGAACATGACGGCTGAATTCAAGAACTCAACAGAGGGACTGAAGAGTAGGATGGATCCAGCCTCCAGTGGAATCAGTGAGGTGGAGGACAGGGCAGAGGAATGAGCCCAGGCAGACGGGCAAAGAGAGAAGAATGAAAGAAATGAAGGAAGCATTCGTGACCTGTGGGATAACATCAAAATGAACAACATTCGCATCATAGTGGTCCCAGAAGGAGAGGATACAGAAAAGGGGGCAGAAACTGTATTTAAAGAAATAATAGTTGAGAACTTCCCTAACCTGAGGAATAAAGCTCAAAGAGTTCCTAATAAAAGAAATCTAGACAGACCTACATTTTAGACACATTGTCATCACAATGTCAAAAATATGAGATAAAGAATCTTAAAAGCATCCAGAGAAAAACAAGTCACATATGAAAAGAGCCTCCATATGACTGTCAGCAGATTTCTCAACTGAAACTCTAGAGGCCAGAAGGGAATGGCATGAGACCGTCAAAGCGCTGAAAGAAAAGGATTTTTCAACCTAGGATACCATACCCTGCGAGATTATCATTCAGAACTGAAGGAATGATAAAAAGTTTTTCTGATAAGGAAAAGTAATAGGAATTCATCACCACAAAAATAGCTCTACAAAAGATACTAAAGGATAGTCTGTAAAGTGTAAAGAAATCCCACTTAAAAACAGTAAGACAGCAAATATAAAAAGTGGGGAGAAGGAGAGCAGAATAAAACTGTGGATGGTTAGATTAAGACTAATCTGTTTTCACATAAAAATAGGAAATAAACATAGAATCCTTAATGTTAACCTCAGGGTAACCTCAAAATACATGTCTAGGGAAAAAGCAAAGACAAAAAACAAAAAGGGAAGCCAGTGAAAACACAGCTATACCCAACCCACCTAAAAGAAAAAGAGAATAATATCGGACATTACAACTCTTAGGAGGTATGAAATACTCAGAGACTGAGATAAAATTTCAACATCCTCAAATGAAGATAGCACTGTAAACAAAAGAAATCATAAAATTATTCTTAGAAAAAATTAAAAAACAAAGCTTCTTCCTCTTCAAAAAGAAAGAGAGAAAGACATGCTGGAGCTGAGACACATCTCCACGTTCACGGTGCTCAAGGCCCACGCTCCTGACCCCGTGCCCTGGCAGTGCACACGGAAAAGCCAGGCCTGCCCCGGGCTGACCTGGACACTCAGACCTGACTCTCCCAGCAACGGGACCCAGTGTGGCCCCTGCACAGCTCGGGGCCCCTCGCCCCACATGGACAGTGCTGCTACCAGGCTTTCCACTGAGGTCTCTAAAGGCTAATTTGAGACTCTAACCACAGTTTCATTTTTTCAAAGTAAAACAAAAGCGAGAGAGGAAACCACTGTAGGCCATGAATGGCCCGTTTCTCGGAGCTGCTTTATTTGGGTAACGAGAGTCTGGTTGGTCTGAAGCCAGGCTGCAAGGCCAGACCGTCAAGGCACTGAGGGAGACTAACCTCTCTTTCCCCTGCTCAGGGAGGAGGTTTTGAGGAAATGCACACAATTTCTAGAAACTACCACCAGACATTCTGCCTCGGTAACACCTCATGGGTCAAGACCCACAGCAGGTGGGCAGACAAAGGCCAGGTGCCAGTGGACTTAGGTTCAGTTCACAATGGGGTGGAGCCAGCACAGCAGAGGGCAGGAGAGGGAAAGGGTGGAGGGTGGGGCAGGGCTGCAGACAACCCCGGTGGGCCACAACCACTATCACAGCTGCACGGCAGACCCACCTGGAGGAGGAGGAGAAGTCACAGGGATGCTGGTCACTTGGCCCTGAGTGTGGCCACAGACACAAGTCTGCTCACTTGTTCCTTGCTGAATAGATCCACCCTTCCCCCAGGAATCTGGAGGGGACCCCTCATGGAAGCCACTCAGCCCATAAATATACTGGGACCGCCTATCTGTTTGTTCAAAGCAAACTCCAGTCTGCTTTCTCTTTCTGTCCCCAGAGAATCAAGTGCCCACTTCAACCATCCCAGCACAAGGCAGTCCTGATAACACACATCAAGCAGAGGCCAGGAGGAGAGCAGACTGTCAGGGTGTCAGGGCTTCTACCTTCACTCTCAAGCACTCTGAGACCCTGATTTCGGGACCTCAATTGCTTCATCTAAGCATGAGGGGGCTGGGCCAGCTCTGACATCCTTTGGCTTAAGTCCTTAGTATAGGTGTCACTTGAGTGGCCCTGCAGCCCCCAGCCCGCAGTAGCTCAGAGGCCCACTGACATGCCTGGGAGGGGTCCTGTGGCTAGAAAGTGGCAGGTGGGGCTGAGGGCACAGCCTTTAGAGGAGGGAGGTGGAGGTAGGAAAACATGGGAAAGAGGGAGGGCACAACAAACTAGATGATATTCCTTTCTCCTTTTATCCCAATATCACAGCTCTGTTTATTCTGAGAAGCAACCAGCTGCAGCTCCAAAATAGATATGCTGAGAAACGCCTCTAATGACAGAGACTGCTCCTGCGGGAGCCAAGGTTAGAGCAGCCCTTCTCCAGGGCGACCAGTCTGGAAGAGGGACACTCTCGGGGGCTCTTCCTACACGGCCCTACCCCCGCCCCTCTGATCCCTCACAGCCCCAAAGTAGGAGGGATTCCTTCCAGTCTCCAGGGCAGGAGCCGACCAAGGACAGAGGACAGAGCAGAGTCTGACCCTCCAGGGCCCCATGAGGGCACTCAGCTCTTGCCTGACAAGGGATCCCAGGGCCGGGTGGGACACAGCTTGCTTCTCCCAGATCTGAGTGTCCTTCCAAGTAGCTTTTCTGAGCACAGGAGAGCTTGTTAAGCAAGCTGTGCTGAGAGTTGGTGTGCATGTGTGTGTAGAGACAAATTAAAATTGCAATGGATGCAGTTACAAAGGCAAGGAAGACTTTATTCAAGACTATTGTAATAAGGCAGTGAAACTGAGCTCACCTCTGCAGAAACAGGGCAGCTGGGCTTTGGACAGGTTGGGGACCCGTGAATGGAAAATTACTAAGAGGAACTTGGCTTACAGCAAAGGGGTATGGCCAGGGGGCTCCCCCTGAATGGGCTCAGCAGGCCATTATCCACTTTCTCCTCACAGCAGAAAGGGTGGTCCTCAGGGGCCTGGGAATTGGAAACACAGGTAGCAGGTTGAGTCAAAGAAAGGCCAGTCCACCCACAAAGTAGGTCTAGTCTGGGTCTGAGCACTGTGCCTTGTTCCCTGGGGTCCTCTCTGTCCCCCAGCTCCTGATGAGGAGGCAGAGACCCGACAGAGCTTCCTCGCCAGCGCCTATGTATGTACCGCCGCCAGATATGTGACCCAGGGAGACACAGTTCTTCCCTGGGGGCCTATCTTCTGCCTCCGCACCGAGCTGGAAATCCGGCTGAGGCTGGCGGCAGGCCCACCCACACTCCCCACACCCGCTCTCCGCAGCCTCCGGCCACCTGAGCCGGACGAGTGGGCCCAGGCCCACAGGACCCTCCAGATGCTCCTGCTTCCTCTAGAAGGCCTCTCGGGGGGCAGGGCTTGTCCCAAAGACAAGAGGCCCTCACAGGACAAAGGGCCTGGACGTTATTTCCACGGGTTCATTCTTACAGTCCCGGTGTGTATGTGTTTAAAATCAAGTGGTGAAAGCACCTATTTCAAGGACATCATGACATTTGTGCCCCATTCTGATTGTTCTTTTTAACTACCAGAGAGAGCCTCCAAAAATGGGAGAGGCTGAGACCCCTCTAGAGCTGGGTCCCTGCTTCCAGGGACCTTCTACTGCCTCCACCTGAGGGTTCAAATACCAGGCACTGGAGTTCAGCCGCCTCTCTCCTCTGCTCTCCACGCAGCGCTGCTGCTCAGGCGGCTGCCCACCCGGCCTCTGGCAGACGGCATGTGCTCCGCCCCGTGGCACCCTCTCCTCCCACACACAGGCAAAGACACCCGGTCACACTTGAGCTGAGCCCCCGGAGCCCGTGGGCTCCGTCAGCCTCTGTTCTACATGCTCAGAGGTTTCGGAAGGGGCTTCCTGCCTCCCTGGGGAATCCAGCTCAGGCACACTTTGCATAGTTTAAAACCTGATTTGCACAGGAGCCCTGGCCGGAACCCTGTCTGGAACCACCTGAGCCCAGGAGGTCAGGTTGGTGGGGAGGCAGGAGGCCGTCCCCAGACGCCTGCTCTGACCCCAGCTGGGGTCTTCGGCAGACCCTGCCCTGGCCCGCTTCCGAGACTTGACGAGGCAGAGGCTGGCCCAGCACGAGGATACCCACAGCACCCAAATCTAACAGTGGGCACTGTAGACGCCTGTGCCATTTACATGGGAAATAAAGAGGTTGGCATCAAGCATGTGGAGCTGGGAAGAGGGAGGAGTGGGGAGTCCAAAGCCCCCTTTCTGAGGGACGGAGACCCACACTAGCAGCACACCTGGGAGGGCGTCTTCATCCGCTCAAACTGCTGTACCAAAACACTACCCACCGGGTACCTTCTACAAGACAGATACCTGGTTCTTAATATTTGGGGCTGGAAGTCTGAGACCAGGAGGCCATGGTCGGGTGAGGCGCCTTTCCAAGCGGCAGGCGTCTCACTGTGTCCTTGCGGGAGGAAGGGGTCAGGGGCTCTCTGGTGCCCTTCACAGGACTCTACCCAGAGGCCCCACTCCTGCACCTGATGTCAGCCCTTTAGTGGCTGGGGGCAGGGACACCCCAATCACAGCGGATGGCCAGACTGAGGCGGGGAGGCCTGGGGAGGGGGTGTGTCTCCAGGGAAGTTGAACTAATGCAGGGTCAGGAAGGGGATGGTGTCCTGGGCTATTTTCTCGACTGTCATTTGTCTCCCTAAGACTCTAGGTTCTAGCCAGGCCCCGAGTAGGTCTCACATTTCCAACTGATGACAGGAAGTGGAACATCGGGTGGGTCATTGTTCTTACTGGAAACGGAGCTGAGAAGTTTCCGTGGAAGGTGGGGAAGATGTAAAGGAGAGATGAGGGGCGGAGCCGGGGTCCCGGCAGTGGGTTCTGGTTTCTGGGGCGGTGTCAGTGGGAAACGCTGTGAAAACAAGTGTGTTTGGAATCCCTCTCTCAGGGCTGCTCCGTCTGCCCCTTGTTGCCTCGTGCCCTGTGGCAGCCCTCCCAGGTGAGGGTAGGTTCCGCGGCCTTTGGCGGAAGGTAAACCAAGGACGGGCCCCTACAGCCGCGGTGACTGGAGGATTTCCAGACCCCTAGGCTTGAGACCTGTGCCTCTCATCTTCCCCTGTGCACCCAGCTATCAGCAATAACTCCCTTAAAATAAACACAAGAGCTGGTGCATAGCCACACAGGGAAGCAACAGGCGGCAAGGGAGAGGCGGGGGTGGAAGCCACAAGAATTGGGGGCTGACTGCAGGGGAACCAATGTGGCCCGCGGGCTCCTGCGGTCAGAGGAAGAGCCGTCGGTGGGCAGCGTTCTGTGCGGTGCCGGGGCGTCCTGGCTAGGAGGGTGAGTCCTGCTTGCCCCACAACGGCTCCAGAAACCACGGGCACCCTGGCCCACAGGCCACCGCGGGTGCCTGTCAGGCTGCGTTTGGCAAAGCCCGCTTCACATCCGTCCTCTGTCATGTAGCTTTCCTTCCTGTCCTTCAATTAGAGGCGCTCTCTCCTCCCTAGTCTTTTGCGTTCAGGCAGCGCTGGAAACAGCGCCGTCGACCCGTCCCCCGCGTGCTTAGCACAGAACCTGGAGGTGGGCGCAGCCCGGTTCACGGGAGCGTCAACCGAAGGGCCGGCCCAGTCCCGGGGTGCGCGCTCTGCAGCGGCACGGGCCCCTCCGTGGGTGCCCCGGCAGTGCCCGCTGGACAAGCCAGTCGCAGAGCTCTGTCACTTACTAGTTGTGTCGCAGACACAGCTCCAACTATTCTGAGCCTGGGCTTCCTCCTCCGTGAAATGGGACGGGACGCTGATGCCGCGGCTTCGGGCCTGCAGCAGGGGACCCCGCAGTGGGCCGGGCCTGGCGCGCAGGCTTCCCGGGGAGCGCAGCTCCGCGCGTGCGCAGGCGGCGGGGTCTAATCTTAGCCCTGCGGCGGCCGCCTGCTGCTGTCCTTACTTCCTCATCTGCAGGGCGAGGGAGGGGAAGCGTGACCCCAGAACTGCGGGTGTCCGGGATGACCCGTAGGAATTCACGGAAACGTGCAACCTTCCGTGCCTGCCCACCCCGGACACAGGCTCCGGTGTGTGGTGACAGGGCTGGAGACGCGCCAGGGCGCCGACTGGGTGGGAGAGAGGGCAGGAGTCCCGGGATCAGAGACTCGGGTGAGCGCGGGAAGAGCTGTCAGGGACCAGGTGGCCAAACATCCCAGTCACAGGTGCCGAACTTCCGCCCTGACCACCTGCTGCATGACTTCTTCTGGCGACACCGCCCTCACTGCCTCAGGGTGTCAGCAAGGGCGCCACTGCTCCCTGCGCTCCTGGTAAGAGGTCCTTCCCGAACATTCAGCCGAGCCCTTCTCTGCACCTGCCTAGGGCCTCGTGGACACGCAGCCAGAGGCATCTCCACCTAACAGCGTTCAATACCGAAAACAGCGCATCTGCCACCAACCAGTGCACAGAGGAGAGCCTCACATCCTCACCCCCTGGAGACTTCCAGCCATTCCCCGAGTTCCACATAGGTCCCTCAGAACTGGGCCCAAGGGCATAGAAGTGCCACAGCCTGACAGCGCGAGCTGGCCCTTAGCCCAGGCTCCACCCAGGAGGGAGGCTGTCCCAGGGCCCATAGGAGGCCTGGGACATTGCCCATTCTACACTGTGCCGGGGCAGAGGTGGCTGCTATCCTGGAAGACCTACCGCGGGAGCCAGTGTCGCAGGAACTGCCATTGTCTGGCCGTGTGGGCATCGGGGTGACTCTCAAAGAAGCGGGGCAATGCTGGCAGAACAGTGACATGCCAGCACTTGCCGAACCCCATTCCCCACTAGTGGTTCTCGAATTCATTCAGGAATGGCAAATCATCCTGCTCTGACCAGGATGGGGCACCCTCCTGCCCTCTCGCAGGGCTCAGCTGCACCCCACAGCTCCCCAGTCAGGGGTGGCCTGCCACAGAGGGGTTACTCGAAGGGTGAAGGCCCCCAGGGAAGCCTTGTGAGGAGCAGGTGTGGGGAAGCAGAGCAGGGGTGGGATGGCGGTGGGGGTGGGGTACTGGTTTGCAAAGCTGGCAGGGAAGGAGAGAAGGGTAGTGACTGAGAGGCAGAAAACAGGACAGAGCAGTTTGCCCCAGGCCTGACTTCTCCCAAACAGCTCTCCTGAAACAGAGAGCCAGCCCAGCAATAAACCCTTCCAGACAGCTGCAGGCTGAGGGTCCTGCCATTCAGCCCTTTTCAGTCAGCCAAGACCAGTCACCACAACAGGGAGGGGAGGGCCTGAGAGTCAGTCTCCCTTCAGTATGACACATACCTGCCAGGCAGAGGGTGCCTCTGGGTGAATCAGGCCAGGAAGTGGAAAGGGGAGAACAGGCTTGCCCAGAGGGTGGGGCAGGGAGGGCAGTCCAGGCCCTGGGAGGCCCAGGTTCCTGCCACAGGCTCTAACTTTTCAACTTCAACTGGCCTTGCCTCCAGGGTCAAGAACTGGGTCAGCAGAAGGCAGGAGCCTCTGGGCCAGACCTGGGAGAACAGGGATTGGCCAGCACTGGGTGTCCATAAAAGGAAATTCCTAAAGGAGACCAGGGCCCCCCCTTCCGACGCCCAGACCCCAGCAGGTTAGGCACTGACAGGCGCCGTGCTCTCATTTCACAAGGCTGAGATTCCATGTTCTTGGCACGACTGGGCAGAGCTGGCTGCAGAGCTGGATTTGTGGGTGAGAAACATTCCTGAGAGGGAGAGGTTGGATCATGGCGGTAACTGTGGTGGGTGGCTGGGGGGCAGGCTGGGGGGATGCCACTCAAGGCCCAGTGGACCCCAAGAAGAGGACTGCAGATCACTGGGAACCCTGGAAAAGCAGAGCAGCTGGGTGCCCAGCCACACCCCAGCTCCCCATCTTGAATAGCTAAGATAGTCCTTCCTTCTGGCTACCTTCTGTACCTAGGGGTACAACCTCCTAATTTTACCAAGAAGGGGCCTGGCTCCTGTTCCCCTTATCCACGGTCCAGCAGGAAGCTGGAAGAACTCCTGGGGCCATGACTGTCCAGCCCAGGACCAAATTCTTACCCCCGCACCCCATCCTTCCCTCCATCACTCCTCTATTTGAATGAACAGAAAGTTTTACTTAGAGAATTACTGAGGGCCCTTTTTCTTGACCTCTACCTGGAAAGAGAAGAAATCCCCACCTCCAAACCCAGAGAGCAAGAAAGCACAATTCCGGTTCCCATTTTTCAACCCTGCTAGTCAGAGCACATCAGGTGCAGTGTTCTGCACACGAGTCTTTCACATCCTTTTTTTTTTTTTTTTTTTTTTTCCCAAGTCCAGAGCATATATAGCATCATTTGGGGGGCAGCTCATAGCATCTTCAGGCAGGCATTGTGACAGGGGAAATCGTGCCCCTCTCACACCACATCTGTAGGGCTTCATCACTGTGGGCTCCCACTGTGGGGCAGGGAGAAAATTAGTTCCCGGGGGAGGTGAGCTCCCACCTACCCCCTTAGGCTGTCTTTGTGACATCTGGCATCTGGCTTCTTTCCTGACCAGTGACTGAATCAGGTCCCACTTAGAGCACCCTCTACCTTAGAGCAATGTCCTCGGGAGTCACATTTGCCAGAGGTGCAAGTTTTTCCATTCCTCTAACGATCTGGTTTGTACCCGACTTCCTCATGGATGCTAAGTTTTGGGAGGGGAGGGGGATGGAATCTCTACCCAATACCGTGGCCCCAGAATCTAGCTGACCGTGACGCTTACTGACTGAGTACAGGTCCAGCTTCCACCAGTGTGGGAGCATGAGATTGTATGACATAGTCGCTGTGGGAGATTAACCTAATGTAGACAGGATCCACCCCACTTCAAACACAAAGAAATGCTGGATAAAATGGAAGCAGAAAATTCTTCACCGCCCCCAAACTGGAAAGAGGAAGTGGTCAGAGACCAGAACCAGGGGCTCTCACATCCAGAACAGCAAGTGGGCACGAAGGCTGAGGAGGACCCAGGAGCTTGGGATGAGGGCTTGATGTCCACGCAAGGTGGTGTCATCAGGCCTCACAGTCGATCAGGTCCAGAGAAAAATCAGGTGCCCTGACTGTGGGGCAGAGCCCTGCTCAAAAGGAATGAGGAGGTGAGCTCTACCTGGGTCTCATAAATATAAAAGAAAGAATTTCCAACACCGAAGCCGGTGCAACTGTACTGATATGCAGTGGGGATTCTAATCCAAGCAATGAACATAAACACAAAGCCCGAAATGGTGACAAGTGACGCAGGCAGAGGAAAAAGCAAAACCATGAAGGACATTGCCGCAATCAGAAATACATGGGAACCACCCCCGATACCCCACATACACAATTCAGAATTACCAACCACAGGGGTAAACAACCAACCTTGAGGAAGCCTTAGAAGATGTAAATTATAGCTTAAAAATCAAGAACTGGAGTTAATAGAATACTTCAGGATTATAAAAAGTATATGCTATTTAAATAGAGGGAAACCTAAACACAACTTGACAGAAGTTTGGAAGATGGGGAAAAGGATAATGATAATAACCAATGTTAGATTCTCAATTCAAGCAGGTGTTAAAAATAAGCAAAATGATTAAAACCATGGAATTGTAATATTTAACTTCTTATCCAGAAGGATAAAAAGGGAGGAGGTAAAACACAATTCAGTGAGAGGCAATGAGGTAGAAAAAGGCAAATATAAAATAAGAGAGTAGAAATGGTAATATAGCTAAGTCTTAATAAGTAAAAAGTTTAAGTTGTTTAAGTTAAAAGACAAAGACTTCCAGATTTTCATTTTCTTAAAACCCAGCTATATGCAGTTTACAGAAAACAAACATGAAAACGTTGAAGATAAGGGGACAGAAGAACAGAAATCAGAGAATTACTAAATGAAAGAAAACTGATACAAATATATACTATTTTTAGCTCTCCCCACACACACACCCCTCCTTCCTATGGCTCAGGCAGCTAAGGCACCTATTATGGAAGACACTGACCCAGGTCTGAATCTGAGGCTGGGGGTGTGGACAAAGAGTGTACAATAAATGTTCACCATCTTAAATAAGCTAGATTTGAAGGAAAAAATTCAAAGTATAATGATGAGGAATAGTGATTTTAAAAATGAATAGTTCACCCGGCAGATATAAAAATGAACTTATATGCACCCAAGCACAGAACTAAAAATAGAAAACAAAAATGGAAGGAAATACAGATGTAATTTCTCCTTTTCCCCCTCCCTACTTCATCTGCCCTGAGCTCTAAAGAACTGTGCAGAACCCTTGCACTTGATTCCACAGAACCTGCAATACTGAGCTAGGTCCATTGTCCCATGTGGCCTGGTGGATTCAGATGGTTAAAGGGAATCTATATAAATTGTTCCGTACATAAGGGAAGTATAGAGAGAGGACAGTGAGAACTAATGAAAAAAACTGAGTATCTACTACATTTAAAACACCGTGCTAGCCACTTACGTTCTATCTCATTCAACCTCACAGAAATGCCACGAGGTTGGAGCAGTCACCCCACTTTACAGAGAAGCAGCCCAGCCTGAAAAATATCAAGTGACTTTTCAGAGGTCACAAGACTGGCGAGTAAAACAGCTTGAACTCAGACTACCTGAGACCCTGCATCCCCCGCATGTAAGCCACGGCCACCACAGATGAGCCACCTAAACATACATGTGCTATGCTGAATGTTTCCCCCCTAAAAAAATCATACATTGACTTCCTAACCCCTGCCTTTGGGAGGTGATTGGGTAATGAGGGTGGAGCGCTCATGAATGGGATTAGTGCCCTTAGGGAAGAACCACCAGAGAGCTGACACCTTGCACCACGTGAGGACGTGACAAGAGCCAGAAAGCTGGCTCTCCCGATGTCCACAGCACCTTGATCTTGGACCTCCCATCTCCAGAACTGTGAGAAGCAAATGTTTGTGTTTAAGCCAGCCAGTCTATTCAAGTTTTGTTGAGGCAGCCTAAACAACACCTGCTGAATAAATAAATGAATTCAGATATAACTCCAAGATTATAATTCTGTATTGTCAGGGCCCTGACTCTGCCATCTCTCAGTCTTCGCTGTCTCCTCACTCCACCCAAATCTCTCCTCCCATGAAGGCTCTTCCTCTCTCCAGTCTGCTCACTGGCCATGTCTCCTTCCTCATCCAGTGTTCCCAAAAGAAAGAGAAGAAAGCCTGGCTCTCACAGCGTGTGTCCATCGTTCCTTACAGTCAGTCTCCTGACAGGCTGGTGGCTGGTAACTGGCGCCCTGAGAGCTGTTAAGGGAAAGGCGGGCACAGAGTGGCCCAGTGCCCTGGACATTTGGGAGGAAGTGAGTCTTCCGCTCTCTCTGCTGTCCTTACCTCCTATGCTACCTGTTCAAGAGCAGGTATGAAGTGCTGGGGGGAACATGAAGTATTTAAACACTAACTGAAAGGACCCTGGGACTTTTTGTTGAGAAAACTCTTGGGGACAGAAGTGTTATCAGACAGGAGTTTTGATATTCTTTTAACTTTTTACTTTGAAATAATTATAGACTCACGGGAAGTTGCAAAAATAGCATACCGAGGCCTGTGAGCCCCTGACCCACCGTCCCTTATGCTGAGATCTCGTGGCAGGACATCGAAACCAGGAGCATGGCTTTGGCACATAGTGTGACAAGATGACAGACATACCTCCATTCTCCTCTTTTCACATGACATGTGTGTGCGGTTCTCTGCAGTCTCGCCCCAGGATTGTGTAACCACCTGCGCTTTCCAGACACAGACTTGCTCCTGGCCACGAGACAACTCCCTTTTGCTATCTTTTTATAGTCACACACGCCCACCCCAACCCGTCTCTGCAACTACTAATTTGTTCCTCTGTCCGTAGTTGGGGCTGTTTGAGAACGCTACAGAAATGGAATCTTACAGCAGAAAACCTTCTGAGATTGACCTTTTTCACTGAGCGTCATGCTCTTGACATCCGTCCAGATTACTGCGCGTTTCAGGAGTCCATTTCTTTTGCCGGCCGCGTCGTATTTCATTGTACAGATCAACCATCACCCACTGGAGGACATCTGGATGGTTCCAGCGTAATGCTGTGGACGGCAGAGCTGTGACAAGAGGGCGAGAACTGCTCCCAGCTGCAGAGCCTTCAGAATTCCTGGTGAGCCCCCAGGTCTCTCTCCACCTTCGTTACTCCCATGTGCAGGGTGGGGAAGGGCTGGCCTCCGTGACTGGCTTTTTAGCTGCAGCGCATTCCTACTGCTCCTTCCATTTAAGTGGAGCATCACCTCTTCTGAAACGTCTTCGTGCTGCAAACGCGGGTCCCGGCCAGGCTGCTGCAGGCCCACATAACCCCATGTGTCCTGTGCCTCTGTGCACCTAGCTCTGACCCAAGACCCAGCACACTCTGCCAGGAGGATGGAGCAATAGATTGCCAGCACGGCTGTCATCACGTTCATTTTCTCACACTGCCAGCCTCCCCTGGGGTTACGACACATTCTGGGAAGCAACATCATAGAAGGACGCAGTTTTAATGCAGTGAGCCTCATGCCCCCTTTCTGGAACAGTGTTGTAACTGGAATGAAGAGAAGACCCCCATGGGGACCTCAGAGGGCTTCAAGGATTTGTGATGATCGATAATGCTGTCACAGACATCTTAATCTAAGCACGTCTCTGCATTTACGACTGTTCACTAGGAAAGACCTGGAAGTAGAATGACCGAGTCAAAAGGCATGGATTCTCTCATCGCTTAGTACATGTGGCCAAGGTGCTTTCCAGAAAGGTGCTGTTGCACCAACTTACCACCACGTAGCTGTTGTAAGTGGCTTAAAAGAAGACACAATTAGCTTGTAACTCTGGAGGTCAAAAGTCCTGAAATTAAGTTAGGGCCAGTGGGCATGTTTCTTCTGAGGCTCTAGAGAAGATTCCTTTTTCCATGTCTTTTCCAGCTTCTAGAAATTGCTTGCAACGATGGACATTTTTAGGAGGATGCTCTCATGCACCCACCAGTCAAGGATTAAACACTGAGACTCCCTTTGAACAAGGGACAAAGTATAGTCAGTCTGGAGAGTTAGAGGCACAATCTAAAATCAGGGTAAGGTGGTTTCTCAGTCTCAGACATGAGAGATATCATAGAAATTTCACTTTTAAAAATCAGGGATGACTCTGTGGGAAGATCATCACTCGTGTTATTGCATTCAAGCCAAGAAAGAACAATCGGCAAACATAAGCACTGGGCTGGCATGCCCTGCAAGAGTCCAACGTCAGCAGGACCAGGTTCGGCGACTGCTTTCAGAGAACAACTCTTGCCAAGCCGTCCAGCATCGTGGAACGACTGATTGACCTAAAATTCATGACCTCCTCCGAGTACTTTGCGTAAAGTTTCAGCTACCTCTCAGCCTTAACAAAATTCCGAAGCACTTTAGATGTCACCGTTTCACTCGAGTTCCCAAGATTAACGGTCCTCCCAACACTCACACACTCCTGCTGGCCACAGAGCACAACCTGCTAGTGACCGGAGCCCGCACGTTTCTTGTTGGGGTCCTCAGATACTGTCTGCAATGCCACCTGCCCCTCCTTCAGAGAATGGCACTCATGTCTTTACAAGAACGATCCCTCCTCCCGTGGCAACTAGGTAGGAAGCAGCCTGTCACCTGAGACTATTTCTTCTACCTGCTGTCTGGACCACTGGATGGGACACATTACTCAAAAGGGCCACCTCCTGGTCCTGGGAAGATCCAGAAGTGGACACACGTTCTTAGCCAAAGCAATCAGAGCTCCTCTTTGGCATTTTTTTTGAAATATAGCTTCAGGGCAAGGTGCTTCCTCCAGTGGGCGCGGAGGGAGCGCGGGCACTATTAGAGATAGCACTCCCGTCTTTTGCAGAAGTGGTTGGAAAGAGTGAAACCACCTGCAGTGAGAGAGATGGGGGGATAAAGCCAGGACTCTTGGCCAAGTCTAAGCTCCTGGTTCCTGTTGCCCCTGTGTGCGGCTTCTTCCAGATCTGGCCGCTGTTTGAGTATGTGAGCCGGGAAATCCCCTCTGGGGTTTCTGTGACATGACTGAGGAGCACAGCTTATGACAGCAGATGTATGACACCCTCCTTTTCTCACTCCATCCTCAGTGATGGGCCCGTTTCTGCTGATGTAGATCTCCCTGCTCTTGAGAAACATCTTCCAAGGCCACCTGGTCAGATCTAAGTGACTGAGTTGAATGGGTTGGCACTCCCTGGCAATTCACCTTGACAGGTGGACAGTGGGGAGTCACTCCCCAGAGCCGTGTCCTCTAGAACAATCCTTCCACTAAAGTGTCTCATCTGCCCCAACGCTGGGCAGGGTCTGATCTGCCATTATGGGGAAGAGAGGGGACATGCTGATGGGACCGTGTGTGTGTGTATGTGTGTGTGTGTGTGTGTGTGTGTGTGTGTGTGTGTGTGTGTGTGTGTGAGAGAGAGAGAGAGAGAGAGAGAGAGAGAGGATGGTGCACATGTGAACAATGAGCTAGGTCTCACTCCTCAGAGGTCACTGTGTGCAGTCGGGCAAAGCTGCTTCCTTCCTCCCCTATGAGAAAGGGAAGGAGAGAATTCCACAGCATGGTGCGCAGGTGGAGAAGCACTGACAAACAGGAGCACTTTCCTGAGCAGGGCACGGTGTCCCTGGTGTCCCAGCCACCGAACATGACTGGCTCCCTGGCTCGCCATGATGGCCCCAACCCACCCAGGGCCTTTGTCCCGGACATCTGTGAGGACCCAGCATGCAGCACAGCGCCCCTCTCCCCAGGTAGCTCACGGCCAACTCGAGCTGTGGACCTTCCGGCCTCTTTCCCGGCCGTGGAGATCATACTGACTTGACCCCCTGCACCCTGAGCCTAGATCAGCAGCGCCAGAGCGGAGCAGGGCACCTCTTCCCCGCCTCCTGGGCTGGCTGTGGCTTCATGGCTCTGGGGAGGGTCTGTACCTCTTCTCACTGCTGGTCTGCTGGTCCTGAATGGAGCGCTGGGGCATTTAACCGCCTTGAGCTCAGAGTCATGTTCCTGCAGTTTCAGGAACTGCCTTTCAGTTTCCGCCTGGGCTGACTCTCAGAGCCAGACTAACTCACAAGTGTGGGCTGGCCCGGTGACCCGTCTCCGCCACACATGCGATACACGCTGTTCTTTCTCTAACAAGCATTGAGAAGCAGAGAGGCGGTAGGGAGGCTTTTCCTGACTTTCTCCGTTTCCATTGTTCATAGGGACACATTTAGACCTTCGCTCGGCCTCTCCGATGGAAGGCGTATGCTGGAGACCACAGTTCTACAGACGAGTGGTGGCGCACGGGTAGTTAGTCAGGATGCATACAGCACGTTTACTTTGTTTAATGGAGTGGTAGGGAGACCAGACCCTTATTAACGGATGGGGGCTGGGTAGGGCCGGGAATCTTAGGGCTTGGAAAGCAGAAGGGAGATCTATCTGTCAGCTGGGAGAGGAGGGGAAGCCGACCCCTGGGGCCTCGAGCGTGCTGCTGAGTCATGCGTGACGGGTGCAGCGAAGCTGCTGTCAGCTCCCTGCCCAGGGGAAGTGGGGCCCAAACAGCAGACTGAGTCATATTTATTGAAGAGGCCCTGGGAACAAAAGCTGCAGACAGAAGCCTGTGCGGAGGCCGGCATTCTCCCAGCTCTTACCACCCCATTAGCTGTGCTTCTCTCTCAAGTGGATGGGCTGCATGGGGTGTGGGGTAAGAACATCAAACACAGCTTCCGTTTTCACATTATCCTCCAGCAGGTGGCTTAACTCTCTAGAACCAGGTGTGTCTGGGGAGATTTGCTTATGGCTGACTCTTTGGGGTTTTTTTTTTGCAGAAAGGTGCAGTCAGGAATGAAGGGGAGTAGGCAGACAGGCAGGAAGAGAGAAGAGGAAGAAGCATTTATTTATTTATTATTTAGCTGCTTATCTCGGTTGCACCCCCACCCCAGCTCCCGGATGCAAACCCCGGTCCCTGCGATGTGTGGACTGTGCCAGTTGGAGACGCAGACTTATCCGCTAAACCACCAGGCGCATCACACCTGGCATTTTAACATTCCCCATAGCATAAGTCTATGTTTTATTCAAAAGAACCTGCTTATGAAATTATATTATCCAGGAAATGCTCATAAAGTGCCAACAATTTAAAGTCAGGTTTTAAACAGTGAAGGGTAAATGGAGGCATGACTATCTTCTCATTATAACACGTCATTTTGGAAACTCGATTCTAGCCTTGGAGAGAACCCTCCCTGGGATGAGCAGGGAAATAAGAGTCAGCAGATTATTGGGGTCTAGTCAGTTCTACGGGGTCTTAGGTAAGTCATTTCCCTGTGTTCTTTGTTTTGTATTTTTATTTGAGAAGTTAAAAAAGCAATGGAGAAAATTATGATCACCCACATTCCCACCATCCCCAGTGAACCACAGTTAACATATTGGAAACTATTTTCATTTGCTAATAAGGAGGTGGATGGGTGACTGCCAAGCTCCCTGCAGTTTAACAGACTTGGATTCTATGACTAACTCTTCTATGGGTTGGACACAGCAGAGATCAAATCTGTCAACCTACTGCTCCCCTACCGAATACCTATATTTTTAAAAAACTTAGCAGTGGTGTTGTAAACCATCAACAGTCATGTCATATCCGGTCTCCTGCAATTGTATTATGAAGCAGGAGTGCCCAGTTTTTTAACAGGAGGCTTTTTGTCTCTTTCCCCTGGAGTCACAGCGTTGCGGGGTTGGTAGCATCAAGTCCCTGAACACAGCTGTCTCCCTCTTACCAAAAAACTTGGAAATCCACCTTCCAAGCAAAGCCAGAGCCTGGACAGAGGCTGGCACCTTCCAGCTTTCCTATTGAGTTCCTCTGCAGGAGGGGATCCTACATTGCTTGAGGGAAAGCTCACTGAAGAGCATGCAAATGTCTCTGGGATGTTTGCTCATTCTTGGCCAGAGTCCCAATCTTCAAGATGTCATATCATCCAAAGTCTACTTCTTGGTCACACTTTGATCTAACTTCTTGTATATTACTGGTGTTACGCACTTCATCGCTCTTGCTTCAGGTAGGCTGCATCTGCAAATTCAGCTCTTTTCAAGCCTCTACTGAACACACAGCCACCATGGAGCTAACTATTCATGACACAAATGCAAACACCTACGCGGGCGACTGCTTCCCCGGGACCTCTATCGCACCTTGGGCGTGTTCTGACTCATCTGTTTTCCTTATTGAAAGGACAGAGCTGTGCACATTCCCAAGCCAGAACCAGAAGAAGCCTCTAGAACATTCCTGGGCTGACGAGGTGTTAACCAGCCATCTTGGTCATGAAATCCTGGGAATTAGAGAGTAGAGTGTTGGATAATCTACTCCTACAGCTATCAGACCAGCATTGACTGTGAAGAAGGAATTAATCCTGTCCACTGAGATCTCTGCAGGGAAAATGATTGTCATCTCTGAGTTTGCTACAAATTTAGGACTTCAGGGGCCTTGGAATTCAACTCCTTCATGTCACAAGGGGAAGAGGCTGGACACTGTGTGTTAGGGTGGGAGAGGGACGCGGCTGACCTGAGGAGCTGGGGGCCGTCCAGCAGCATGGAGGCACAAGGATGGAAGAACAAGAGGGATGCCAGGGGCTATGGGAGGCATAGCCATGCCGAGGCCTGGAGAACAATCTCCAAATGGAAGAACTTGCAGGGAGTATGGCGGCTGGTGCGGGGATGCGGGCTGGGTGCAGGGCAGGGCTGCGTGGGAGCAGAGAGGATTCTGCAAGCTGCCTGCCTCGTCGCAGGCATCCTGAGAACCAGTGAAAGCAGAGAGATCCGGCCCTTCAAGAACCACCTACCCAGACACCCCCACAGAGACATTACCCAATGCCAAGTAAAAACTAAGCAGGAACCAATTTGGGCCCCCGGATGATGAGCCAACATCTCTGGAGCAGAATGCTGGCCACCTCTGACAGTTACCCTCCTCTCCAGGCAGAGAAACAAGGACGCTTGTATTGTCTACAGTGCTCCACGGACAGTGCCTGGAGGTGCGATCACACTTCCCTCGCCGGTTGCTAAGCGACAGCATTAAGATGACGTGCAGTGGGGAGGCTAGGAGGTGTGCGTGGTGGAGTCTGCACACCGGGAAGGACCACAGAGCGGAGCGAGGAGCAAGCTCTGTTGATTTTGTGTTGGCTGGGGGGTGTTGGCAGGCAAAGTTTGGGAGAGCCCTGTCTTGCCGAGGGCACAGGGAGGCGGCTGCATTACTCCTGCGTTGTAAGGAGGAAATGAAGAAACGTTTGACAGACGAAAACAAATGCTTATATGTAGAACCTAAAAATCGAAACAAGTAAACAAACAAAACGCAACTTAAAAAACACATAGACATAGAGAACTGATTGATGGTCGCCAGAGGGGAGGGCGTGAGGGCATAAGAGGGACGTGTGAGAAGGATCAGAAAAACACCCTTCCGGTTATAAACAGACAACTGGTGGTGCTGTAGTCCCCAGCACGGGGTCTCCGGGCAATAAGATGGTATTGCAAATTCAAAAATTGCTAAGTATAGATGGGAAATAGAAGAACTGCCATCATTTCACATTGTATACAATGTCAAATCACTATATTCAACATCTAAAGCTCGAACAATGTCATATGTCAATTATACTTCTTTTTTTTTAAAAAAGGAAAGATTTGGGTATTCACAACATAGCAAGAAGAGTAAGTTCTGCTGAAACTGCTCCCAAGAATAATATCTCAGAGTAGACAGGCTTTAGGTATCTAATTTCACTAGTTTCAACTTCCAGGATATTTCAGGGTTTTTTTTTCCCCATACTCAGTTCTCATGTTATCTAGAGATCATTTTTTTTAACCGGAGATCACCTTCTCTGAACTGCAAGCAAAAGCACCTTCAGTCAGTGACATGTGAGGCCTTTTTCTAGGTTCACGTAGCTGGAGTGCGCTGTGGAAGCAAGCAGAATAAGCTGGTTCTGGCAAATGAGAAGGCTCCTGCTCTGTGGGTGTCAGGAAAGACTCAACAACTGCTCAGCATGGGCTTTCCTGGAAGAGTGACTTTGAAAGTGAAGTAGGGGAGGCTGGGCCAGAGGCAACAGGAACCAAGTCTTGAGCCATGAAAATAAAGGGTGTGTCCTGAGAATACTGGGGATGAACAGCTTAACTAGAGGAAGGTAAGGTAGAATGCTATGGGCTAAATGGTGTCCCCTGGAAATTCCTCATTTGAAGTCTTAACTTCAGAATGAGCCTGCATTTGGAGATAAAGTCTTTAAAGAGGGGATTATGGTAGACTGAGGTGATGAGGGTGATCCCTACTGCAAAATGACTGTGTTCTTATTAGAAGAGGAAAGTGGGACCCAGACATGCACTGGAGGAAGGCCATTTGAAGGACACTGGGAGAAGGCTACTCTCTACAAGCTAAGGAGAGCGGCCCATCTTCTAGCCTCCAGAACTGTGAGGGGATAAACGTCTGTTGTCTGAGCAGCCAGGGTGGTGATATTTGTTAAGGCAGCCAGAGCTGACTAATACACGAATGATGAGAAGCAAGGCTGGGAGAGCAGACCAGAGACAAACCGCAGAGGAGGCCTGGGACCATGAAAGCCAGTCCAAGACATTCACACTTAAAGGGATTTTTAGGCAGGCTTTACTTAGCAAGCTTGGTTAGCAGAAAATTTCAAAACAAAAGGGCCCATTTGGAAAGAGGAAGGATAGGAGCCCACAGTGATGAAGAAACCGGGAACCACCAGTGAAGAGGTTGTGTTTCTTGTGGAGTGTTCTGTCTATTGTTGGCTGTGACATTTCAAAATGGCGACAACGTCATTCATGCAGAAGTGGAGAGTAGAAAGGCGGGGCATCTAAAACCATCTCAGGACCAAGGGGAGGAAATGGTTCTGTATGTTAAGCTTAGATCAGAGAATAACAAGGCAGGAGAGCCTCATCTTTCAGAACGGTCACACTGAAAAGCAGTCATATTATTATGAGCTGTTTCAACAGGCAGTTCTAGCAGCAGTGGGTATGAGTTTCAGAGAGTTGAACTGAGTGAAAGGAAGAACTTTGTAGCACTCAGTTTCCAGGCAAAGATAATAAGTTCTTTGGATGAGACATTTCCCACAGGTGGTCAAGGAAAAGAAGACTGTCTCCATGAGGAGTTTGAACCAGATGACATTCAGCAATCTACTACTCCTTCCCCAAATCATTCTGTGTTCGGTGGGGGGCGTTTCTGGTTTTTCGGGGTGCTGCACCATTCTGTGGTCCAAGAAGACTTGCCATCACTGCTCCCTCCCTTGAAGCAGCATGGCGAGCCGTAGACAAGTAGTTCAATGAGACCAGAGTAAAAATAATGACCCGCTCTTTCTTGAGTCTTTTCCTCCTCCTGGGAAAATGGGGAACGCTAATTCCAAGGGGCAACTTCTTGTAGTTGAATCAGGTTCTCCCCAACTTTAGAGCAGCTATGAGTGGATTCTTAGAGACATGCGTAGAACGTACTGTAGGCCGGACACTGCCTGCGTCACTAGATGAGACTGAAAGTGGATTGAAAATGGATACAGCTGTCTGACAGCTCAGTGAGGTGGGTGAGGCGGGTGTCTGTTGTCACTCACCGCCATGTGCTAGGAGAGCGGCAAGAACAGGGCCACTGAGCTACAGGCAGGAGGAGGTCGGGGAGACTACGTGCGGCGCAGCCGAAAGCTGAGGAGGATTGCAGAGAACGAACAAGAGGAGGGAGGCAGGAGGGAGCAAGGAGCATCGGGATAGAAGAAACAGCTCTTCTGGCAGAGGTGACTGAAGTCAATACCACTTGGGGCACTGAGGGACAGGTTCTGTCTCTGCAGGGGGCAGGTGTCCCTCCTGCTCCTCAAAGCTCCTCACCAGAGCTCAGAGCCCTCACTGTGGCCTCCTGGACCATGGGTGTCAGGTCACCTCCAGGGTAGATGAACACGTGTTTACTTGACTCAGCTTCCTGAGTGTGTCAACCCTGTCACAGGTTCGGCGAGTTTTTCATGCTTGAATCAACCATATGTAACACAACTGCCTAACCATTGCCTCGTTTAATCAGAAGTCAGAATATGGGTTACCAAGTCCTATCACCTGAATGTCAAGTCCACAGACTGAGGAAAGCCATCGCGTCCCTTCACAAACATTAAAAAGCCCAAGCTTGGCTCTGTTTGCCTTTGCTGGGGAATGGGCATCTGTTCCCATGGATCCTGTTCTCCAAGCCACTCAGGCCTTATCAGAGCAGCCGCCCTGTTCCTGTGATGGACTGCTCCCCACCTGGGCTGTCACTCGCCTCTCAGACTCACCCAGGGGACAACCTGGGCTGTCTCACCAGCATCTCTGTTTAAACATGGATCAAAGAGGATGCGATTTCTATCTCCTCAGGAGAGGATAACAGAACCCACCGAACTCTATTTCTTTAGAAATATGTCTGCTATGGTCTGAAGGTGTTTGTGCCCCCAAATTCACATGTTGAAATCCCATCCCCACAGATGGGGATGGGGCCTCTGGCAGATAATGAGGACATGCGGTGGAGCCCTCATGATGGGATCAGTGCCCTTAGAAGAGACGCAGGCATCCCACTCTTGCCTCGTGAGGACTCCCTGAGAAGACGGTTGTCTGTGCACCAGGAAGGGGGACCCTCACCAGACAGAGTCTGCTGGGGTCTTGATCATGGTCTTCAGAATTGTGAGGAGTACATTTCTGTTGTTGATAAGTGCCCCAGTCTGCGGTATTTTGTTACCCTATCAAACTAAGATAATACTCAACAAAATCACGGCTGCAGATGAGGGCCAAGGAGCCTGGGCACGTGCAATTCATCTGGAAAAGGGAATGCAGGAGGGTAAGGGGGAAGAGGAGAGGAAGAGGAAGGGGAGGAGACCAGGGCCTCGGGTTCTCCTCAGCACTCTGCCTCCTCCTCCAGTGCTGCAGGAAGACCCACGAATCATAGCTGCGGCATGTGTGGTTGACTTCACAGTCCCTCCGCTGTGTGCCCTGGGATCATGTGGCCCAACAGGATCTGACAGCACAAAGGTGGCTGGGAGACCAGGAAGCAAGTCTAGAACAGCAGAGATCGGGGCGGGACCTCGGCTATGGAGCTGGGGTTTCTGCCGAGGGTCATGAGAATGACCGGGGCTCCAGGTGACAGTTCAGTCACACATATTTCTATCTTCTAATAAAGCGCACGCTGATTAGCAGAGCTGAACATGGAGGCTATGTTCAGGGCACCAACGCTAAGTGCTCGACGTATGTAAGTATGTGACCTCTGTTTCATCTTCGCAGGGTCTCCTTAAGGAGGCGCCGTCACCATGGGCACTCGGGAAAGCTATGGATTCGAGGGGTTAAGAATGTGCTGCAGGTCACGTGGCCAGGAAGAAGCCACACCTTGAGTGTGAGCACTTACTCCTAATCACTGCTGCCGCTGCCCTGATGGATGTGAACTGTTTGTGTGCGAACCGGATGTCCTCTGCCTCCTGGGGGAGGCTTGATTGCTCTCTGTTTAAAGGAGCAAGTGTAGCAGTGCAACCTGGCGCTGGGAGGGGAGAAAGCGAGGCGGGGAGGACTGGGGTGGGGCTCCTGGCACACCAGAGAAGGGAGCAGGCACGAGCCATTCTCCTGCAAAGTGAGAGGCGCATGAAGAACGGAGTCTAGGAGCCCTTTCTCCAAACTTGGGGCATCTTCCTTTAGTGGAAGGAACAGAGGAACATAAAAAGGGGGGCAAAGAAAGACCAGAGGTGAGAGACACAGGTACTGGATAAGGCAGTGGTTGGAGGCGGGGGAGGGTCCCCAAAAGCAACTCCATAGAGAAGCTAAGCGACGACGACAGCGGATAGTCTGGAGCTGTGGGTCTCCTTGGGGTGACCTCCTCATGAAATAGTTGTGAATAAATAGCCAAAGGCAGTCCCGCCCAGAGACTGGGTCACTAGGGGCTTCTGTGAATGCCGTAGGGTCAAAGTCAGGGGTGCCACCAGCGCTGGAGAACCCCAGTGGCTGCATTTGAGAGGAAGGAAGTAGAACAAGAAAGGAAAGACAGTCATGGGGAGAAGGAACTATGCTGAGCAGTTATTTGAAGGTGGTAGCGGGCAGTGTGGGGGTTTGGCTGGATGTGCACAGAGAGGCCTGGAAGGAGCAGATGTGGAAGAAGCACAGGAGAGAGCAGGAAATGAGGAGGACCTATCCCAGGATGAAATTCCTGAGGCTGACTTGGATGCCAAAGACAGCATGTTTTTTGCCCCAGGAAAACATTCTTCATACAGCTCTGGGGGCGGAGGCTGCCTGAGCACTACGGATTAGTAATCAAATGATTTTCAAGGCTGAGGAGCCTGGTACAGCTCTGGCCCCCAGCCACAGCTTCTCAAGGACAGGCTTCAGCAAACGCCTGCTCTCCATCACTTTGCCCTTCGTGGGTGTTTTAAGAACTAGAGGCCAGTAAGGGCCAAGGACACAGGTCTCAGATTGTTTGGTTTGGTTTCAGCAGGTGCCAAGCCAAACCAAAAACATTAGAAAAGGTACTGGGCCTCACTGTAGATGGCACAGGAGTGTCTGGGGTCTCCCATCCCCAGGAACAGAACTGGCCTGGCCAGCAGCTCTCAGAGGGTGGTCCTGGGTCCAGCTGGCTAAAAGCTCTGCACCTGAAGAAATGTGCGCTCTTGGGCCAACCCCAACCCTGGGGTCGGAAACAAGGTCATCTGCTTTCAGAAGCCCTCTGCTGACCCTGCTGTTCGGGAACTCTGCTCTGAACTCTGCTGGATGCTTCCCTCCAGAACATTCTCCGGGGTGCTTCACCCTCAGCCCGGAAGTCCTCTGCACACTCATCACTTTTGCCTCCAATGAGACTGTGTCTGGGTTTCCTGGGAGCCCCTCTGGGAGCCCTCACCCCCCCCGCCCCCCCCCAGGATGGGAGACCACCTCCGAATCAGCATTTTCTCCTCGGGTCCTTCCTCCAAGCCACCTCCACCTCCACACATGCTTACAGAGTGCAAGTTTCATATCCTGACATTTGCTGGGTGATGACTAGGAGATAAAGGAGCAGGAGACAGTCCGCTTAGCAAGCGATGTTCTCGTGAAAAATAATGTTATCTCAGATAGCATGCACCGGCACAGTGGCTGGTGCGCCCGAACTGGGCGGGAGGAGGAGCTGGAAGAGAATCCTGCATGCTCCAGGGCTCCCAGGAAGACTGGCACAGAGTGCCCGCGACACCCAGACCTGTGAGCTCCAGGTCCCAGTCAGGCACCCCGCCAGGCAGCCCGTGGCCACTCCCTGCTAATGCCTTTGCCGCTCTGGGAGCTAAAACTCTGTGCTCCTCCAAGGCTGCTTGACCTGGGGCCAGGTCACCTTTTCCGAAACAAGCACCGCACTCTCCTCCCAGCTTAAAGACTCCAATCGCCACTAACCCAGGTGAAGCCTGTTTTCTGTGCCCTCGAGCTCCCTGCTGCTAAAGAAGAACAGTGTCCAATGTCAGGTCTCCATCAGAAAGGGTTCCTCTGCCGCCTTTGCCACCTGTCTCCAGCGGGGCCCAAGCTGTCAGCCCCCTCACTCTTCCTCCTGCCCCGACACTAGCCTCTTCCAGCCCCTCCCCGCAACGCCTCGTGGCAAGGCTGGTGGCCTTCTTCCCTCTTAGGCATCTGACCTCCTGCTCCGGCAGTACGTCTGGTCCCGGGGTCCCGGGGTCCCGCAGCACTGTCTAGTCCACCAGAGAACCCCCAGCACAGCGCCGTCACGCGCCGTCGCGTGGATCCAGGGTGCCTGCTCCCCGGCCCCAGCTCCAGTGACGACGTGCCTAGAGGCCTGCCCTTCTGAGCTGCACGCAAATCTCTCTAAGGAGTGATGTCATCTGCCGCTTATTCCCCTCGGGGGCCTGAGTCCTCAGAAGCCACCTCCTGAGCCTTCGCCAGTCTGTCTCTGTCACTTCTTGTCTGGCCACAGTTTCCTTTCTTGCTGCCACTCTTTCTACTCTTCCGCTTTCCTCTCCTCCTTCATGCCCCACACTCCAGAGTCCTCCTCTCCAGCTGGCACGGGTGTCTCCTGAAGACCAGAGGGGAAGAAGGGGGAGGACAGTCCTCTGAGTCAGTGAGTGTGGCTTGCGGAAGGGTCAGGATCGGAAGGCCTCCCACAGAAGGGAGAAGGAAAGGCCAGGAGAGCTGGGTCCTCGGGGCCCCCCGCAACCCAAAGTCCTCATGCCAGTGAGACGGGTAGCGCTGGACTTGCTGCCTGACCAAGGCAAAAGCAAGAGAAGGCTTGCTTCAGACCGCGACCCTGAAGGGCCTGCTGCCCAGACTGGAGCCCTGAGCCAGCCCTGCACCTCCACATCTGGGCTTCCCCCTCCTGCTGCCAGGAAACTGGCAGACCCAGGCTCTGCCATGTTAAAGATACAGAAAATACAGGGTCTTCTTTCCAACTTGTAACTGAAAACCTGGTTTTGAAGCAATTTTACACATGGTTCTGTGGAATGTAAATGAAAGACCAATGTGAGCGGGAATTAAGAGGGAAGGGCTGTGTCATTGCTTGGGGGACTGGCTGAGGAACTGGCATTCCTTCACTCATGTATTCATTCTTACGGTATCCGGCCATCTTTATTTTTCAGAGGAAAGGCAGGAATGAAGGCAGACAGGAAGAGAGAGGAGAAGGAAGCACTCTATTTATTTCGTTGTTTCCCCCCAGTCCCAGGCCCCGAACTTGGGTTCTTAGGATGTCTGCGAACTGCGCCCCGAGCACGGGCTTACCCCCTAGCCACCAGGGTGAGCCTCCATCCATTTTTAAGTATCACATGTGCTTGAATGTAAAAAGAGGCTCTCCCCTCCCCAAACTACTTGTCAGAAAAGATAAAATTTTACATTCTACCCTTAAAGAATCTTTCATACTATGGGCAGTTCTCTCAATGACCTTATTTTGAACAAAAATACAGAGTTTGGGAAACAAATATTCACCTGACACCCCACTTCAATTGATGCTAGTCTTGAATGCTTACAAATATGACCTAATATAATGGTTTATTTAAAAAGGAAGCAGAGTTCTATCATAGAGATTCGGTAACCTTTGGGGGAGGGATGCAGCCTCACAATTACAAGTGCTGAATTTTTTATGCAAATCAACATTTACAAGATCTTTTTTTTAAAGGAAAGGTGCAGGCAGCACTGAAGGTGAGTAGGCAGGCAGGCAGGCAGAGAAAGGAGGAAAAAACATTTATTTTATTTAGCTGCTCCCCTCACCCCCGTCTTGAACCTGGGTCCTGGGGATGCACATGCACTGTGTCTGATTGGATCTGCTATGCCACCTGGTCCCGCCTACAAGACCTTTTTTTTTTCTGGTGTGACTTCGTTTATTAGAGAAAACAAAGGAGAAAGAAAGCAAGAGCATGAGGCAGAGTTCCCAGGGGCAGAGAGAGCCGCCATGCAGCACCGTTAGGAAAAGTCATACACTAAGTGCTACTATTGTAGACACCAAAAAGAAATGCCTTCTAAAGGGTTTGATTAAACCTTTCTCCAAAGAAGACATGAAAACGACCAATAAGTACCTGAAAATGCTCGACATCCTCAGTCATTAGAAAAAGACAAGTGAAAGCCACGAGAGGCCATCTCGTCACAAGGATGGCTACAAGCTCCGTTACAGACAACTGCAAGGGCTGGGACGTGAGGAGAAGCTGCCACCGCTGCTGCCAGGGATGCAAAGTGTGCAGCGGACGGGGAAAGCAGTTTGGTTGCCATTCAAAAGGCTGGCTCTCAGACTGTCACATGACCCAGCAATTCTGCTCCTAGGAATGTAGCTGAGGCCAGTGAAAACGTGCGAGCACACAAATGTGTACATGACCAGTCACACTGCACTATTTATAATGGTCAAAAAGTGGGAACAATTCAAACGCTAATAATACTAGCGCATGACTTGGCAATGCAAGATGAAGGACTGACAGAGGCAACGCCATAGATTGCAAAAGCGTCACGCCAAGTGAGAGCAGCCACTCACAACGGTCACCACAGTGCAAGATTCCATTGATAAGCAGTGGCCAGAACAGGCAAATCCACAAACACAGAAGTAAGATTCGAGGTGGCCAGGCCCCAGGGAGGGGAGACTCGGGAGAGTAACTGGTACGAGGTCTCTTACGGACGGAGGAAACCTGCATCTCGACAGGGATTGTGGCTGCAGAACCCGTACCTGTACTTACACGGCAACTCCCCCAGCAGTCCATGTTCAAGGCAGGAATGTTATGCTTTCGGGTATGGGAATACTAGCTCAAAAAGGCTGTTGTTGAAAAAGAAACACCTACTGCATTAGCAGGAAATAACTCTTTAAATGGTAGGGAGGGCTATACAGACACAGAGCTGATTCACAGAAAATGGCTCAAGTGGTGAGAAGGACATGAATACCAAGACGTGAGCGAAGGGTCTGAACGTCTCGTACACAGAGAGCCGAGGGGAAAGCCATATTTTTAATGCAACACGCTGTTTGACACAGTATGTGATTCAAAATGGGAGGCACCAAAAGGAAATGCTGAATATTACCCTGAAAAGCTTACATCGTCACACTGACTTTTTCTTTTTCAGCAACGCTCCTTAGGCAAGGAGACCATGTCTTGTGCCCCGGCACAGGCTGATTGTGCCCCATGCCAGCGACCCGCAGAGAACAGACTCGGTGCGGCAGTGTCTTGAGGGGAAAGGTGCATGGTTGGCAGTCAGCGGGCAGAGTTCCAGGCAGGACAGAGGACTTGAGTGCTGTCCCATGTGGAGCATGCAGACCAGGCCAGCTGGGGAGAAGGGCCTGGTTTGGAAAGCTTGGGAGGTCGGTTAGAAGGACACACTAAGGTTGGTTTATGGAGGGCACTGGAAACCAAGTTTAAGGGACTGCGTTTGCCTGGAGACACGAGGGCTTCTGACGAGTGGCCCTTGGGCGCTGGTGAGCGATACCAGGAAGTAGCTCAGCTCAGGCTAGAGCAGGGCCAGGGAAAGGGAAGGAAGCTATGAGAGGCATGAAGAAAGAGCCTTTGCGGTTAGAGGAGAGAAGAAAGGGGAGATAACTCCACGGTTTGGGGCCCATGTGTCTAGAAGAATGACAAGGACGTGAGCCGGAGGGATATGCCAGGGGTCTGGAGTGAGAAAATGATGAGCTCATGTCCCACAGGCAGCATTTTCCCCTCAAGCAGAAATGCCTTATAGACTCGGAGGTGGAGGGCTGCCGCCGGGGAGCAGGGGGTGAGAGGGGCAGTCCCGGGGTCTCTGATCCTCGCCAGGGAGCAGGGTGGACGGTGGGTGGTTGGTCCCAGGGCATCTTCCTCCTCAGCGTGCCAGGAGGCTGCTATCTGGCGGCAGCCATCAGACTGCTAGGTGGGCTGCTCGGTGCAAGCCAAGCAGAGATGAGGTCATGGGAAAGCGCGTCTGTGACTCAAGATCTCAGAAGGAGAGGGAGAAACAGCACAGCAAAGTACTCATCTAACCAAACAACTTGATGCTCCTTGGAGCCTGCGTAGCGGAGATTCATCTAAGGGCCGGATTTAGCTCAGACAACCTCAATGTCTCCAGATGACCAATAGACACTCTGCAGGACTCCGAACCCAGGCTGAGCCACACAACGTACACCGCCCTTCAGATCGGAAGTGTCTGCGATCTCCCCGCTGCCCTCTTGCTGGCCCTCCCCACACGCTGCTGTCCAGAGTCGGCCTGCTCTTCACCAGAGTCTCCGTCTGGACAGCTCCCTACCGCCTCAGGGTAAAGTCCACAGCTCCACCAGCTCTGGGTAACGTCCAAACTCGTTGGGGCTTATCTGTTTTCTGCCCAGATCAGGATGGCCCTTGGCTCCACCCAGCATGAGTCACTCAAACTGCTTCTTCCCTCCCTGAGTTTCTGTGCACTCTTCTCCCCACAACCACAACCCGAGTTTCCATGGCCACACTCTGCCTGTTCCTTCAAGTGCCACCTCCTCCGGGAGCAGTCCCAGACCCCAGGCAGCAGCTGTGGCTGACCTGACTGACCAGTGCCTCTTGCATGGGGCCCGAAATCATCCTCTAGTTGTACAGCTGTTAATCGGTCCCCTCTCGGAGCAGACTGTGAACTCCTAAGAACAGACACAGTCACTAGAGGCAAAGAGGGGAAAGAGGATCTACCCTCAGACAGACTGGCACGGTGCAGAAGGGGAGAAATGGAGTCAAACGCCTGGAAGGAGCTACTGATGAGAGAACGAGGCTCTCAGAGGTCACGTAACGTCTCACGGGCAGATGTGATTGTCAAGGCTCGGAACCACATCTTTCTAACACCAAACTCTTAACTTTTCCAGGGATCAGGCCTGCTGGTGTCTCAGGAGGCAGGGCATTTTCTTCTTTTATAAATTGTATTCAACAAAACAAAATAGAAAGGAAGGAAATAAAAATAACACATAACCCTCCTTCACTCTAGGATCCCCTCTTCCACGCCTTCTCCTCTGGCAACTTAGCCTTGTGGTCAGAGTGCAAAGGCTTATTTTACTTTTTAAGGAGAGGAGCAGGAATGAAGACAAGCAGAGGCGGCAGGCAAGAAGAGAGAGCGGGGAGAAGCATTTTTATTTAGTGGTTCATCTTGGCTGTTCCCGCCAGCCCTGGGACACGAACCTGGGTCCTTGAGGTGTCTGTGGACTGCGCCCGACTCCTACTCCACCCCAAGGTTTATTTTCATTTTATTTTATCGGTTCATTTGCATTGTTTCTCAGTACTTCAGATGTAGGTGAAACCACCTGATATATGTCTTTCTCCTTCTAAGCCCTCAGGGGATGTTTTCTAGCTGTGTCTTCACTTCCGAGGGAGAAAAGCAAGGCTTGTAGGAGTGACGAGAGTAACCAGAGCCAACAAGTGGCAGGCGGATGAAGGGAAGGGACCTGGGTGTCGTGTGTGGACTCCACTTTCTCCACTTTCTCTCCACTTTCACAGGCTGACAAGCAGCCTGCACCAGGCTGGGGGCCTGAGAACTTCAGTCCCTGATATCCAGCGACAGCTGTGCAGTTGACACCACCGTATTTCAGTGACAGCGGAGGGAGTAGGGGCGCGCCTGCCAAGCGTGTCAGGTCCCTGGAACCTGCCTGGGGCAGAGGGTGAGTGTGCAAGCCCGGCTGAAGGACAGCGTGGCTCCACTCGGGTGGGCTCCTGGAACAGAGGCCTGCCTGAGATGCAGGGGGACGTGGGGACAGACAAACCACTTTCTTTTGGAAACCAGAAAAAGAGGAAGTACAACAAGAGGCCAGGATGGGAAGAGGGCGCCCTCTCTCAAAGGTGGGAAAGGCAAACTGCCCAGCCCCTCTACATGCGCAAAGCCCATTGGGGTCAGAATTCCTAGCAGGCCCGCCAGCAGTCTCCTGCACCCCCAACAGCCGTGGGGGGGTCTCGGAGACCCTCAGAGATAGAAGGGGCATGGAAAAGGGGTGCAAGATCCTGATAGCCTGGAAGTTTCTGGGTGAATTGGCTTAATAGACAGAGGAACAGATGTCTCACCCGGCACCAAGCTCTGCAGGGCGAGGAGCACTGGAGCCCCATCTGGGGAGCGCTCAGGTCTGCGCCAGTGGGCTGCAGAGCCTGAACAGAAGAAGGCAACTGGAGAGGGGCCGTCTTGATCCACGGCCAAGAGTGAAGGGGCAGCAGTCCACAGGCCCAGCCACACCGTGTGGAGTCTCGCCTGCCACCGTGGGGGCAGTTACACCCCGGAAAACAGCACTATGACTCAGAAAGCGGCCGCACCCCCACGCCACCCCATCCGTGGCTCAGAGCTTTGCACTCAGAGCCCCATCTTCTCCTGCCTGTCAGGGAGCCGTGGACCTCGGAGCCAGAGGTAAGAAGCAAGTGCTAGGACACGACAGGGAGATGGCACACACCAGAAGATGGCCTTTCCCACAGGAAGAAAAAGTGCTTCCCCGCCAACTCAGATGGGCCACAGTGTCCAAAAGGAATGGCGAGCTAATCCTGACACCAGCCTGTGTCTCTTAAAGTACCGCATGCTCAAGCACAGCCAAGGCCACTCCGAAGCCGGTGCAGGAATATTAGAATAACAAAACAGTCACACCAGTCCGTGACTGCCCGCCAGCCTAGTCCCCGCTGCCCGCCAGCTTCACCCCAGAGTCCTGGACCCCTGGTGCAGCAGGGGGCTCACCCATCCTGCTTTGGGAGCTGTAAGGTCTTCACCCTGCTTGAGGACGGTCCCCTCCGGTACCCTGTCTCACTCCACCCGCCCAGAAGGCTGCTGTTGTCACCTCTGCCTTGCAGATGAGGAGAGAAGGGCTACAGACTTGACTACAGTCACGCTGAGTGGAGACCCAGGCCAACCAAGCCTGGCACTTGACCTGTTAGTGCTGCAGAGACTGTCACCATACAAGCCCCTGCCCCTAGAACTGACCCAGAGTCGAAGGACAACGTGATCACGGAGCCATCAAGAATGTCTCTTAATTCCCTTGCCTTCTGCCCAAGCCCTCCAACAACTGCGCCTCTGCTCTTAGAGCCCCATTTGTCCAGGAGGCAGGACCTCATGGTCCCGAGCATGTGACTCCTGGGCACAGGCGCCCTGCCCTTGGGGTCCACCCTGGATGTACGCCTTCCCTCCCCTGCGCTCGCCATCAATTACTCTTCAGGATGCAGAGGTACGGCCATCACCACGGAGGGCCCCCTAAGACTCAGACTTCCCGAACGAGATGTGGGTGTGCGCTATGACAGAAGACAAAGTACACTGACTATGGAGGGTTTGTCCTCGTGGGGTGGGGAGGCAGGAATAGTTGCACCCATCCCTCAGTCCCTGAAGACCTTCTGAAAGCTGGACACCGCGGAGTCGAAGGGAAGTGAGGTCCATTCCGACCAGAGTTCTGGGCTGAATACTCTCCCAGAACTGCACCCCCAAGCAACATCCTGAGAGGTGGAGTGCTATTTCCTGAGGGGTAACCGGCGCCCCCCCACTGCCCTGCCGCACTTCCATGGTCCCATTTAGGGAATTCACGGAAGCCAGACATGCATGTCCCTTTCCTGCAGGACTTACAACTCTGACCATGCAAACACATGAGGCGAATCTCCAAGAGTGTTTCACAAGTGGGCACCTCTAACTCTCGCACGGCACTGGGTGTCTCTGAACCCCATTTGGTAAATGCTGCTCTAAAGAGCTGGAGATATGGTGTGCCCTGGTGGAACAGCACATAGGTCGTCACCTCCGAAGGAGCACACCGCATACCCCTGGGCTCGAGTCCCCAGTTCAGGGGAGACCATCAGGTGAATAACTACATAAAAAGAAAAGAAAATGCTTCTTCCTCCTCTCTCTTTCTACCTGTCTGCCTACTCACCTCCATTCCTGCCTGCACCTTTCCTTAAATAAATAAGTAAATAAAGAGCTGGAGATAAGTGCTTATCCCTGGGCAGGGGCGCGGGGAGGGAACACTTAGCCCTGGAAAGAGGGACCGTATTAACCCAGCGGTTCCCACACAGAAACTTTCCATTTCCTCTTCCTCTTAACCACCTGCAGGTTCTGATATCCCCGCAGGTTCCCTGTTAGCTGCTTACAAGTGGGTCACAAGGCATCCTCACTCCCTAAGGTCCCTGGTACGAGAACGGGGATCGCGACAGCCGTGTTTTCAGGTGCACTTCTATGGCAGGCAGTGTGCCTGGGTTCTCTTCTCACTCATTCACATTCTCCCTCAGTTCATTCTACTGGAGGCCACTCTCTTCCCACCCCCAACCAGCCCCGGGGCAGTGCGCCCCTGGAAGCAGGTCCTATGGGAAGAGCTGAGCGCTCTGCAGGCCCCTCTTAGCCTAGCAGCCAACCCTCTGTCCTGGAACAAACAGAACCCGCATTTCCTAGGAACTGGGGGTGTCAATAAATGAGTCCCAGGCACGCCGTGGCTGTTATTTGGTCAAACCCCACCCCGCAAAGGTGTTAAAAAAATTAGTATCTGTTACTTTTTCTTTCACACTCACCAGACAACTTACATATGTGATCCCAGATCCTCCCACCGACCTGAATTTGCATGCCCTCATGTCAGGGAAGACTCTGGGGCTCCCGGGAGCTGAGGCCTCCCAGCGGCAGGTGGCCAGACTGTGACCTGAGTCCAGCTCCCCCCAGGCTCCAAAGCCCAATTCCTTTCCAAGCTCCGTCATCCCTCTGCTGTGGAGACCTATGAGCTGACCAAGGAACTGACTGGGACTCGGTGGGGTTGTTTTTCAGAAATGACCTGGCCAGACAGTGAAGGAGCCCTGGAGCAGAATCCAGGAGGCTCAGCCACAAGACAAACATGTCCCGAGACTGTCCTCCCAGTGCCAGGGACACACGCCTCTTCCCTCCCACAGAATGGTGCTGACTTGCCTTCTGCGGGAGGCTTGGCAGATAAAATACCAAGCACCCAGTTAAATCTGCATTTCAGATCAACCATGATGAGGTCTCCCTATGAGTATATCTCAAACATTGCAAGGGACATACTTATGCTTGGAAAACATCCATTGCTTCTCTTCAATTCAAATCTGAACGTCCTGTATTTTTATTGGCTAACTGGGGCCAGCCCTGGAGCTGGAGGTCCCTGGCAGCTCAAGCGCACTCCAGGCACCCATGCAGGTTGGGGGGGGGGGGGCACGGAGTTGCCATGGCAGCCAGAGCAGGCCCTTTGGGTGCTGTCTCCACTCACCTCGCCCCTACACTCCCCAGGTCTGAGCACACTGAGCTACTTTCAGTTTCCCGATGTGTCACGCTGCTCTGGCCCCTGTGCCATTCTCCTCCCCAACTCCTTCCCTGTGCTGCTCCTTCGTACAGATCTCTCAAGTCTCTATGTGGGGTCACCTCTGCCGGGAAGCCTTCCTGGACACCCCTGACCGTGTCCTCCCTCCCACAGCCCTCCTGCCCTGGTAGCTGGGACCCTGCCCCTGCCCCCTGCAGCAGCCACCAGTGACCATGCTGCTCTGCACAGCAGAGGATGTGTCATACACTGCTGTCACACCAATGATTGCCCCATGCCCAGTTCCTGTGCCTGGGATCAGGTAGGAAGTCAGCAAATGCTTACGGGACGAATGGATGGATGGAGAAAATGTCCCACCAGTGCTGAGTCTCAGGAGTGTGACGCCTTCCTGCCTCCCTACCATCTTTGCTCACTGTGTGATCTCTGCTTTCCCCTCTTTCCCCAACACCCCTGGAAGATGTGAGAGGCAGGGCCTGGTGCACAGCAGCATTTCCTGGTCTGGACTCAGGTGAGAGCAGCTGGGCACTGAGGGCTCCTCCTGCCCCAACCCCAAGACCGGAACAGACACGTCACCCCTGCCCCTGGGGCCCACCACCAGCTACAGCAGAAAGCCTTCCTGCTCTGGCTTCCAAATCCCCCTGCCAGTCCCCCTCCCACCCCCCAGGCCGCACTCTCCCTGCCTTTTCTAAAGGCGCCAGCTGGATGGAGCCCCAGCTCCCGGTGCAGGGAGACCAAGTCAGATGGCTGAGCCCGGGTGGCAGGGAGGCTCGGTGGGCAGAGAACAGCACCCGGATGTTCCCTGTGCACCGCGGAGACTTGCCCACGCACCGCCTGACGACACGGGAGGTGCCAGAAGGGACTTTCACAAAGAAGCAGGGGGCAGCGTTCACTTTAGTCCCGCGGTGCACACTTGTGATCTCAGATGCATCACAACCACCGCCGCACATCCAGACACTCACAACCACACATGCACACTCAGCTCTCACACACCGGTGATCTCACATGCATCGCCACCACACTCAGCTCACTTACACACTCATGGTCTCACACGACTCACCACTCACGCACTCACTCCCACACTCACAACCACACGTGAACACACTCGCACGTGCATGTTCCCATGCCATCCCACTCACACACCACTGGCACTGTCGCACGCGCACACGTGCACACTCACCCCTCACCCCCTCACCCCAGGCTGTGCCTCTCTTCCCCTCCAGAACCCCTGGCTTCCAGTGGGCTGGATTCAGAAGATGCCCTTTGGGGTCGGCCAGCATGGTGGGAACCCACAGGGCGGCACCTGGGCTTGCCCCCCTCCGCCTTCGGCCCCCCACCCGGCTCCCACGGCCCCAGCCTCCCGGGTGTAGGAGGACGTCAACGGGAGAATGTTAGGAGAGAAAGCCCCTTTGGTCTCAGATTAATTCAGGAAACTACCGTCTCCCCGCGGGAGGAGCCCTGCGCCGCCGCCGCCGCCGCCGCCAACGTTCTGAGCGCCCGCTCCTCCCGGACTCGGGCTGCAGTTCCCGGGGTCTCTGAACCACCCCTCCAGCCCCTTCCACCGGGTCGCCGCCAACTTCTGGCGCGGTGCTCAGCCGGGATCGCGAGGGACTCACGCTGGGAAGCGCCCCCTCGGGCGGCCAGGTGCGGCGGGCCAGCAGGTCCAGGTGCGGCTGGGGCGAGCGCGGCGGCAGGGCCAGGTGCGGCGCAGCTGGCAGGTAGGGTGCTGGCGGCCCCGAGGCCGGCGCTGAGTAAGGGCTGACAGGTTTGTGTTTTCCCCTCTCCTCCTCCGAGTTAACCACACCCCTGCTGCTCGCCTCCCCACTTCCTTAAAGGGTGGGGTGTGTTGTCTGTGTCTGCTGTGAGCCAGCGCTGGCCTCCTACCATAAACTCTGAAATAGAAGCCACTGCCGATTCCCAGAGAAGCCCGGGCCCACCTGGGGGGCATCGCTGCCTCCCCTGGCCCCTTCTGTTGTGTGCCTACTGTGAACAGAGCCCCTTTCCCCCACAGACGCCCACCTGCCTGCAGACTGTGGAGGCCACACCTCTCAGGTAAGCATCTCCTCTAGGTGGGTTTCAGCTGGGACTCCCCCCAGAACCTGTGGCCTTCGGGGAATCTCCAAGTCCTACAGCGCCCCATCCCTTGGCAGGACACCAAGGCTTGGCAGAACTGGTCCAGCGGCCCGTTGAGCAGGGACCAGGCTCCTGATCTGGAACAAGGCCAGAGGGACAGAAGCTTCAGCCCAGCTCCACATCAACCACGCCCGATGCTCAGAAGGCATATTTACCTCTTTACTCAGACCTGCAGGGCACTGGGATTCCAGGCAGTGACTCAAGGGCACCTAGCAACCCTTTCCCTATCGCTGAGAAGACTGCAGATTTCCTCCTGAGTAGGAGGTGAATGAGACTGAGCGAGACTGAGCGCAAGGTCAAAGGCTGGTATGTACTCAGTGGTCCCACATCCTCCAAGTTCCTCCGAGAGAGCCCCTTTCCCAAACGGCTTTATTCCGTGTCCTGGGAAGGACTGGAATCTCCAAAGTTCTAGAGGATGCTGTGTGAGGACAGTGTCCTCTGGAGCTGTGCAGTGCACACATCGCTCAGCCTCATGGTGCACCAGATGCACACAATCATCGGCGCGAACTCACAGATCAGTCAGCCCAAGGATGACAGGAAAAGCCAGGATTTGGGGAAGAGTGTCTATAAATGCCAAGCATTTCTGAAAAGAAAATGGAGACTCAGATCAGTTAACACGTTCAAGGCCAGACAGCTATAGAAAGTCAAAGTTTCTCAGGTGTAACCAATGACTACCTGTAGCTTTGAAAATGCAGATACCCGGATGCTATTCCAGGTCTGGAAATCAGCATCTCTGAGCCTGTGGCCCAGCGCCCAAACAGGGCCACCCACAACCTGGCGATGGGAGCACACGGCTGCCCTTCACCCATTCATACTGTGTCCAGCAGGAGGGAAAGCTGACAGTCGCAAAGCCATCAAGAAGTGGTCAGGTATGTGTCCGGGAGACACTGGATGGGGCTCAGGAGACAAGGCAAGTCAGATGGGGTAGCAGAAACATGGGGAGACTCGTTAACTAACCACCGGGCAAGGAAAGTGTCAGAGGGCTTCCGAAAGCAGGTGGCCCCATGTTCTTACACCTGTGTGACTAGCTGAGGGTGGGAGCTAGGAGTGCCGAGCACTCCAGTCAAGCAAGCCCGTCAGGAAAGGTGAGTTTGTGTGTGCTGCCCCAGTGTGGCCAGATCTATGAACTACAGCCTCCCCGGGGCCCTGATTCTGGGCAAGAAAAAGTTTTCAAACATTTAGAATTTTCAGAGGTGGTTGAATTCTTTAGTGATTTTTTAAAAGTGCCAAACGTATCCCCAGAATCCTAGAATCCTTGATTTTATTTATCAGGGAGATCTGGAGACACTCCCTGGGTGGCCCATTTCACCTTCTAGTCTCTTTTGTTCTGTTCAGGATGGAAGCTCAGTGGCAGGGTCCCATGTCTCCTTCCTGTCTTTTAAAGAAACCATCAAAAATGCTTTCAGGAGCCTAGAAACCTACTTAAATGCTCTAAAAAAATTCCACCCAGGGCTCCCTGTGGGTTGGAGTAGCACTCTACCCCAGTGGAGACGGCGCCACTGAGACACCCTCACTGGCAGTGGGGAAGGGTGTGTGGCTGGCTCAGCCAGAGGAGAAAACCACGTTTTGTCATCTGTAAAACAGTACTTTCTCTTACAGGGTTTCTGGGAGGACTAGAACTAAGGCATGCAAGTTTCCTTACTAGCACTTTAGTTCATAGCCGACAATAAATCAAAGGCATTATATCTTGTTGCAACTTTTAAAAATGTATTTCTGAAAACAAAATAATGGTTGCTTAAGAGACTCCACCCCACCCCAATGTAGAAGGGAAAAATAAAACCAGATTTTCAAAGTTGATAACTGGCATAGCTGAATGATGGGTATGTGGGGTTAGCCATACTGTCCTCTCCAACAGTGTGTTTGAAAATGCTCATAGAATGTGCACCCAGGTGGCTTAGGTGCTAAGCCAGTATCTGGGGTGTGGACCAAGGACCAACCAAAAATAAATAAATTTAAAAAAGTGCTTCTTCTTCACCTCCCTCCCTCCCTTTCTTCCTCTCTCCCTCCTTCTCCCCTCCCTTCCTTTATTCCTTCCTTCCTTCAACATACTTTTTCCTCTTCACCTTCAAAAAAGAAAATAATAAGAGGGAAAATGTTCATAATGAAAAATTCAGAATTAACAAATCTTTCAGAGGAAAAAAATGGATTCCTGGAAATAATCCAAAGTACATCTCCTTAGGAAAAAATTAAAATTATGAAATCCACTGAGAAATTAATTTGGGGACCCAGAGGGAGGAGAGATTAAGAAAGCAGAAGAACGTCTCTATTTCCCTGTAGGGAACCACAGGCAGAGCCTGGGGCCAGAGGCGAGGCTGTTAGAACTCCTGGGGCTACAGGGCGCCCCCCCCTAGAAAGCCTGTGAGGAGGGGAGTCTGCCCTGCTGTCCCCCCACTCTCAGCAGATCCGTAACTTCTGTGACTTTGACCTTCAGGGCTTTTGGTCCATCCTCCACCTGGGAGAGCTCCTTGGTCCCCACCGGCCTCTGGGTGGGCCGTGAAGCACAGAGTGACTCTGGATAAGACTGCAGTCACCACTGCTGACTTGGACCATGCTAGCAAACAAGCCACTGCTCCAGCCCACAGGCTGCTGGAAGCATCACTAGGATGCAGAAGCAGTTTGCTAGAGGCAGATTTGTTGTTAGTACCAAGAAGAATGTCTAAAAAAGATAGAAATAACAGCAGCAACAAAACACTTTGCCAAATGCCTCAAACCCCAGACACCTACAACTGTGACAAGACAGAGACAAACAGCCCTACATAGTTCACTCACTCCTGAGGTGACCCCCACGGCACAGCAATGCTGTCTGTTTTGTTAGATCATGAAGGGAAGTTTAAATTACATTCAGCATCCCACATACTGGGGCAGGGGGTGGGGAGAGCACATGATTTATCTCAGAAACATTTCTATTCAGAATGTTTGCAATGAAATAATTGGGTGTTAAAGGTAAATTTCAGGAACATGAGAAATCAACTCAGACTTCCTTTTCTCAGGCTGCCGAGTCCCCAACTGTAGCAGGGGGTTTTGGCACTCAGCTCCTTCCCAACCAGCAGCAGTGTGTGCTCTTACCTGGGAACACCTAGGCAAGGGCTGAAAGCATGAGGCAAGGCAAGAAATGTGAGGAACACTGGCTGTACAGCAACTATGACCAACTGGAGGACGTGTCCCTCCCCCAGGGAACAGCTGCTCTCCAGCCCAATCGTCTACCGCCAGGAGAGGAAGCATAATGCAGCCATGCAGCCAGATAGTTCTTTTCCTTAAATCAAAGGCAAACAACAAACCCTCCACACAGAAAACAATTTCAGAATTGAATAGAATAAAATATTTAGGAATACAAGTACCAGGGAGATGAAAGACTTGTATCCTGACAATCATCAAACAGTGCTATGAAGAAATAGGACACACACACACACACACACACGCACACACACGATATCTTGTGCTCGGGGATTGCACACTGGTGGCTCAGGTGTTAAGTCTATGTCTAGGGTGCAGTCCACATACAGCCCAAGGACCCAGGTTTGCAGTTTGAGACTGGGAGGAACAACTCAAATGAACAACTACAAAAATAAAATGCTTTTTCCTCTTCAGCCTTCCTTGCTGCCTCCTTTTCTGCTTTTCTGCCTGCCTTCCTTCCTCTTAAAAAAAAGAAAGTCAGTACTACCCAAAGTGACATCCAAATTTAATGCACTCTTTATGAAAAGTTCAACAGTGTTTAATGCAGAGATAGAAGAATCCATCTTAAAATTCACGTGGGTTCTTAAGGGACCCTCATAGCCCAAACTATCTTTTAAAAGAAGAAAAGCTTGGTGAAAGGTTTTTTCTGAGCTCCTCCCTTTCAGTTGGAGGTCCCACACTTCTAGATTTCAAAACATTCCCAAATGAGAATCACCAAAACAGTGTAATACTGGCATAAAGACAGACACATAGACCAATGGACTAGAATGAGAGCCCGGAAATATATGTATATATGAGTGTGTGTGAGTGTGTGATCAAACAGCCTTCAACAAAGGTGCCAAGGCCATTCAATAGGGAAAAGACAGTCTCTCTTCAACAGAGTGCTAGGAAAACTTCAGGGTCCTCTCAAGAGGGTCCCTTTCTGCTGGAAGAAGACACAGTTGGTGCCAAATCATTAGAGTCACCACAATTTCTCTTCCCTAGTGTCTGGGTGAGTCTTAGTCATGTTCTCTATTAAACTTGTGCAAAGAATAAAAAAAAAGTTCAGTGTCTGAGCTGGTAAGTAGGGGCAGCAATTAGTTCAATTTCCCTTTTATATAAGGAAAAGGAAGTCAGAAAAGTGAAATCACAACTCCAGGTCACGCCCCTCACTAGTAGGGGAGCTTGGAATAGAACTAAGGTCTTTTCGGATTTCCGGGAAGACTATGGTTCACTGTTAATCTCTGTTCTACTTAAAGGAAAAAAGAGACATGTTAAAGTCTACTCTTCACCCTTGTTTCCATTTGTGTGTCCCACTCAGAGAGTCTGAGGGAAAAAAACAGCAAAATAAACAGGAAAGACCTCTCCCGAAAGGTTAGAAGTAGTTCCTACCTTCAGCTGCCATCTCAGCGGTTGCTATGGAAATGGAAACCTGAGACTCTGCACCTCTGGTCCTCGCCCAGTGCTTCTGCAGACACACAGTGGTCACAGTGAAGAACATTGACCATGGTACCTCAGACTGTCCCTAAGTCATGCTCTGGTGACTGCAATTGACTGCTCTCCCCACAAAGTGAAATCTGCATGGGCAAGAGGGAAACTGTCAAGAAGTCAAAGATCAAGTCAGCTCCTGCCCACCAGCTACGCTGCAGCTATCCTCTTGGATAAAGCTATTATCATCTAGGATGTCTTCAGAATCCCTGCTCTTGAATTCAAGGCCAAGGTCAAGTTCAAGGAGAGGTATAAGACCCGTAAGAACACATGGTTCTTCCAGAAGCTGCAATTTTAGAATTTTAAATCTGCTTTGGTTCAATCATTAAAAAGACAGACAAAAATCAAACAGGAAAAGCATATAAGAACAGAATGAAACAGCAAACAGATTTTAGGGAGGGAAGGAGGGAGAGAGAGAGAGAGAGAGAGAGAGAGAGAGAGAGAGAGAGAGAGAGAGAGAGAGAGAGAGAGCAAGAGAGAAATTAAACCAGCTAAGATTTTCCAGGGAGGTGCCTGGGATGTAGAGAGTTGATTAGCCCCATCTTGTGACCTTTTCAGAGAGTGGCTCCAGGGTTAAGTTCTGAATCACTAATGGAGACCTAACTGCCAGTTGGGTGAGTACATCTTTAACAGTGGGTCTCAGACATTAGTGTGTCTGATACTCTGTACACGATGTGAACATGCTGATTCCTGGACCTTTGCCCCAAGAAAATCCAGTAGGTGGAGTGGGCCCAGGAATCTGTACTTTTTTCTAAAAAAAAAAAAAAAAGTCTCCAGGTGACTAAGGGTCATGCACCACAGATAAGAACACCATAGAAAGCAAGAAATCATGGCAAGCATCCCTTTGGCATTGTGAGGAAAGCACCATCCTAAGGAAAAGTTGGGAAGGAAATCTTCAAGAACTGTAATGGGTGTGAGGTTTGGCCCTGCTCGCAAGCTGCCTGCCAGTTTCATGGATGCTAGCAGCAGTCTCCTCATTAGACTGAAGGACAGTTTATTACTAATGGTATAGCTGCAGATTATCATCATCTGGGTCCAGCTCCTAAACGCTCTTCCCACAAGCCTATGTGATGAAGGCCACAATCGGTGGCATTAGAGCAGCCCAAATCCTTTATTATGGAGACAGCATCTATCAGCCTTTTGCCTGGAAGGTGAACATTATTTCTTCCTTCCAAGGCTGTGCACCATAGAAACATCCTTGAAGACAGCTCAAAAGAGGCAGTCAGAGCCTCTGCTCCCACAAAGAAGCACGTGGTCAATTGTCTTCTAACAGAAACCAGGAGTGGAAATGTGCCAGGGAAGGACACCTGCATATGAGTCTGTGAAGTGATGGAACTGAGGCAGAAATAGGGTGTTGGGAGATTCGGGCCTGCTACATCTAGGAATTCAGCCTGGATTCTAGTTCCCAAGTTAGCTTTATAGAAGTGCTTAATCTGTTTCTTCAGGGACCTAATGTCAATAAACATTTACCATATTTATTTCACTTTATTCCTCATGAAGGAGCTAAAACACGTCACCCCGAGTCTCTCAGAACTGATCTCCTGAGCCAAGGACAGTGGAGGACAAATCCAGAGGCAAAGGAGAAGCTCCTGTCTTTTTCCTAACTCCTTGGCCCCTCCCTTAATCAAAGTCAGGGCCACTCTTTGCCTAATCAAGAAGTGGTCACTGTTCCCTTACTCCCTAGAACACAGAAAGGGGAGGTAAACCTATGTTTATCTTCAGAGTAAGGATGATCATCCCTCCTTGCATCTGAAGACAGCCCCCTCCCCTCTCCCTGACAACCCAAGTCTGCTTTCCCCGCCCAGCACAGGTCAGCGCATGGGTCTGTCCTAGTTTCCTCCGAAATTACCGCCATGACATTCTCCATAGGTAAATTGTTATTTTGGGGTTTTCTCTTATTGTATCTAATGTGTCCAAACTGTGGAGAACCTCAAAGAAATGGGGAACTTTTCCTTGGTCCCCACATCACATCTCATAGACAAAAGTTATAACTGCCACTCGACTCACAAGAGCGATTTTCAGACTGTGACTTGCACACTTACTCCACCACAGGACAGAACTGCGTCTCCTCCCTCCCCCGGGGCAGGAATTAGACTGGACGTCTCACGAGCAACTAACCCCCGGGGCGCACTGCCCCCAAACGGAGCAGGTATGGGGCGCTCCCAGGTCCCAGGTTTCCCGTGCCTGGCTCAAGCGAGGCTCCGCAGACTTCATTTCAAAGCGGAAGTAGGTGTCCAGCAACACGGAAGCGCGGGGGGCGGGGGTGATCACTCCCCGCTGACCGCCGCTGACACCCGGGACCGCAGAGACAGCGGACAGCACTCACCGGCCCCGCTCTTCCGGGATTTCGCGCGCCGACCGGAACCTGGGCGGGGCCTCTGGCGAGCGCCCCGCGCGATAGGCCAGCGCCGCTGCCGCTCAGCGCGCCGCGGGTCGGCCCCGCCCACCGTCAGTTTGGAGCCGCGGGCCCGCGCGAAAGTTCGGGAGTGGCGCGAGCGGTCGGGGCCATGGAGCCGGGGTCCCCAGGCTCCCCCGGGCCCTCCCGCTCCTTCAAGGAGGAGCTGCTCTGCGCTGTCTGCTACGACCCCTTCCGCGACGCCGTGACGCTGCGCTGCGGCCACAACTTCTGCCGCGGCTGCGTGACCCGCTGCTGGGAGGTGCAGGTGGCGCCCACCTGCCCGGTGTGCAAGGACCGCGCGGCGCCGGCCGACCTGCGCACCAACCACACCCTCAACAACCTGGTGGAGAAGCTGCTGCGCGAGGAGGCGGAGGGCGCGCGCTGGGCGGGCCACCGCTCCCCGCGCCTCTGCCGCCTGCACCGCGGCCACTTCAGCCTCTTCTGCCTCGACGACAAGGAGCTGCTATGCTGCTCGTGCCAGGCCGACCCCCGGCACCAGGGGCACCGCGTGCAGCCGGTGAAGGACACGGCCCACGACTTTCGGGTGAGAGCCGCAGCTTGCGGGCGGCCGGCGCGCAGGTGGTGGCCGGCCCGGGCGGGAGCCCCGACACCCGCGCCTGCCCCACTTCCTGCCTCCGGCTGAGGGGCCCCCAGCACCCCCACGTCTCCGCCTCTGGTTACTGCAGAGGCTGCCCTCCTCTTCCAGGCACCAGATGGGCGCAGAGATGGAAACGGGAAGACTGAGAACGGGGGTTCCTTGCTGTCCCCAGGGGCTGAGCCCCCGCAGCGCGCGTGCCAGCGGGGTGTGGCCCCTGCGCCTTTGTGAAGCATAGTTGTAGGTCACGCCCAGAAACCCAGGCGCTTGGCACACGCAAGTTAGAGGTGCCCGAGACCTGCACAACGCCGCCGTGAGATCTCCCCAAATCGTTAACCTACTTCTCCAGCTGGCCCACGCATTTCGGAGTGGTGGGGAGGCCTCTGATCACACTCTCCCAGCATCCCAGTGCCTACAACTAGTAGGGCAAAACTTTGACAGAGGAAGGAAAAGTGATGGAAAAAAAGATTAACCAGCTCAGGAATTTACCGTAGCACAGAACAAGAAAGATTTTTTCCCAGTATGATGGAGAATGTCCTTATATGTGTATCGGTTGAAACTTAAGTTCTTTGAAAATGTCCATTGTATTATTCTGGCATTTTTTTTTTTTAATTACACAGGGTGTGAAACACTAACTTTATTTCATCACATACTAATACTTGAGCCAAATGCCCAGTCTGGAGAGCTCGGGCTAGCCGGTAGGAAGCTGAAGGTATTGACCAAAGGGGCTGTAAGAGAACCCCCAATTCTTGGTCTCCAGACACTATTTTAATGCTTGTATTAAGATATATTGAAATATCAAAACTGATTACAGTTCCAGTTGACAAAAGTTCAGGTGAGGGGATGCCCCCTATATGCGTTTGAGCACTGACTGCAGAAACTTACCGGAGAGGCAGCCTTCTAACTCCCCTCACTGTGTTTAACAGAGATGCACCACAGTGCCTTTTCCCATTTCCATCGGTAGAAGTGCCAGGTCCTGATGTGGGACAGATAAAATCAGTGCTGGGCATTCTGGGGTCGAGGTAGCGGGGCAGAGGTAGCAGGGCAAATGGACCAAGTCATGACTAAGCCCCATGGGGCTGCAGAGGTGCAGGCCAGGAGAATGGGCGGGAGTCCAGGGCTAGCTCCGTACGGCAGAACCCAGGTGCAGGCTAAGCCAGGACTCGGTCACAGAGCCAGATGCCAGGATGTGTGTGTGGTCCAAAGAGCATTGTGTCCATGGGCTGGGTCTTGTGTTGCTAGGCCCCAGGGACACTCAGGACACTGAGTGACAATTCCCATAGTCACGGAGCTCTGAGCAGACACCTGAGGGATAAGGAGGGATTAGCAGGTGAAGGCGACAAGGGAAGTATTTCAGGCAGAGGCACTAGCTTCTGTGAAGGTTCCGAATCAGGGAAGCCTGACTTTTAGGGACTGAATTTGGGGTACTTAGAATGAGGTTGTAGATGCCAGAGGACGTGGAGGCCTCAAGGCTTGACCTTTATCCCAGGATGTGGGGAGCCATTGGAGGGTTTCAACAGAGGGATTATGCTGTCAGACTGGTGGACACTTGGGCTGAAGTCTGAGGGGAATATAAGCTGAGTGGCCGCCAATGCAGGGTCGTGATGTAGGTGAGACCCGTTCATGTGCAACAGCTGTGTGTGTGTGTGTGTGTGTGTGTCTGTGTTTTAGTGGCCCCATTCCATCTTTAAAGCCCATCACATTCTGTCAGTTTTCTCAGGCTAACTCTACTCCCTTTTAAACGGATGCTTGTGAAAACATCAGGCCCACCCAAACAATCCAGGATAAGTGTTCCCCCTCAAGATCTATACTGTAGTCACATCCTCAAAGTCCCTTTTGTCGTATAAAGAAGCACATGAGCAGGCTATGGGATTAGGACAACGACTTCTTCAGGAGGCTTTTATTCAACTTGCTACAGTAGGTGCTATTCTCCCCATTGTACAGGTGATGCCACTGAGTCTGAGGTTAAGTCACATGTCAGGCCCAGTCTGAGCAAGAAAGCACCTCTGGTCCCAGGTGGAGCTCCCTGCTGTGCTCTGTTGGGGGAGCTGTGTGGGCAGCTGACTGGGGGTTCTCAGAGGCTTGAGTGGATGGGACCAGTCTCTGGGGTTGACGGCAAGCACTGAGCACGTGCCCGCTGTGTGCCAACACCGCAGTCCAGCAGAGGACACGCGAGTCCTGACTTCTGAGTTAGAGACATAGTTGCATAACAGACACGCTAGCACCTCTGTGCTTTCATCCCGTGCCCGCCCCCTTCCCTGGTGAAGGACAGGGCGTGTGATGGGGCATTGTAACAAGGAGACCGGCACGGGAAGCGTCTCTGAGGACCAGACTTCCAGGGACTTGCAGGCTCAGGAGGAATTAGCTGTGGAGGGGCAACAAGTGGCCGAGGGGCTGCGGGCAGGACGAGTGGTAACCCTGAGACATTCCGGGTGAGGAATGAGGGAGTCTAGGGCAGACGGTGCCATATCATGGGGTCCTCGAAAAGATCTAGAGGTTCATCCCACGTACAGGGGCATGAGAGGTCAGACTGCCAAGATCTCAGAACATGATGCAAGTGTTTAAACCAGGGCTGGAAAGTGCATGTTGGAGCTTGAAAGGACCTTAGAAAATCTTCTAGTGCGCTGATTCTCAGACCTGAGCAATACACACCTTCTTCTTAAAGGAACACGCTGTCCCAGCTGGGTACGTGCAGACACAAAGCTAGTGTGCATTCCTCCTGCTTGCATCGCTTAGAGACGATGAAACTAAAAGAAGGCTTTCAGGTCAAATATAAACTGAAATCAATACAATTCTAGTTAAAATATTAATTACAAGGTCTTCTTTTGCCAAAACGAAAGCACAGGGTGACCAGGAGGCTTTTCTGGTGACACAAGTAATGTCTTTACCCTGTTCCGAGTGATGAGTTAATTGGAGCCAAAATGCCCCTGTTTGAAGAAATGTTGAGCTTGCCTGGATAGAACTGGTTTTCGCTTGTTACGTGTGTTTCTGTTCTTTCCTTATTAGGCCACGGCAGTGAGGGTGTAGAGCCTGGTGTCGAAGCTTGAACAAAACAGGCTGCTCTGAGTTGTAGGAACCAAGGACGTGTGTCAGCTCTGTCTATACGGTGACAGAGTAGGTGCCTCCGTAGCTCCCTGAACGAAAACGCTGCGTGAAAACTCTTCCTGGGAAACTTGCTCGCCCCTCACAAGCACAGAGCCAGAGCTGCTACTGTGGATTTATGTGGACAAGCTTCGTGAGCCTTCTTAGATCTAGGAAATAGCCTTCCAAACTGTATCAAGTGGTAACATTGTGTTTTGGATACCAGGGGAAACCTGTAAATCCAGGTCCCGACTGGATCAGCAGTTCTTCCTCCACAAAGACTATAAAGAAACATGCCCATACAAAATGCTCCTCCTGTTTGTCTGTTCAAGACCGAAAGTGGCCCATTAACCTGGGGAGGATAAGTCATCGTGGTGGATTCATACACAGGGAACGTAGAAGAGCAGTGAATTGAGTAAACTTAGATATAATAAGATCTGAGTCCTGCAAACCTTCTGGTGACTGAAGGAAGCAAGACACAGAAGAATGATACAGTATGAGTTCACCCTGTAAAACTCATCAGCAGGCAGAACAAAAGCATGGCGTTTAGGTCAGGGATGCATATGCATAGCTATAAAGATAAGCAAAGAGATACTATAAAAATTAGGGCAAAGAGATAATAAATATCAATAATGAAAAAAAAAATAGTGCAGTGGTTCCCTCTTACAGGAAGAAGGGTGCACTTGGGATAGTGATTCCTGGGGTGCTCACTTTGTAATTATTTAAGATATTTATGTTTGCCAAAGAAAACTGTCACCAACAGCAAAGGATATTGAAAGGTAAAAAGTAACTCATTCACCTGAGAGACATTAAAAGTAATTTCCTTTCAATGACACAAAGTTCCTAGTAAGTGATAAGAAAAGACTACAATTTCCAAATTTTCATCTTAAAGATGAAATTCTTAAATTTGAGATAAAATTCTATATTATGTATAGATGTTAAGTGTTCAGTTTGATGGGTTTTGAGTACGATATGAGCCCTGCACCTGCCACCCTGGACACGTTGCCGAACATTTCGCTGCCCAGAACTCCCAGAATTCCCTCCTCCATTCTGCTCATCGCCCAGCCTTCCGATTCCTACCGCCTAGCACAGATGCCTGTTCCTGAACTTCACATAAATGGAATGAATATTCTATGTACACTTTTGTGTCCGACTTCTTTCCTCCAAAATAATATATATGCTATGTATATCAGTAGTTTGTTCCTTTGGTATTGCTAAGTAGCTGCCATATATTATGCTATCATTCATCTGTCTTTTGTTGATGGACATTTGGGCTATTTCCAGTTTTCGAATATCCATTAATTTTTAAAATAGCTTGTTTGATGCTTACAAAGCCCCCTTCATTAGGATGCAGGTCATTTAAAGCCTCAGAACCCAGGCACAGCCCTGGGACTCAAGCCCAACTCAGATTCAGGTCCAGCTCAGGCATTCACACCCAGCCTGACCCAGCTTCATCCTGAGCAGGGCACCCTTGGCTGTCCTGTGACAACAGGGGCCCAGCCCTGGCTCCCCTTCTGAACAGGTAGAGAAGGAAGGCCCTTTTGAGGACACTGGCGGGCCCTGTATGCGACGCATGTCAGCTTCTACCGCAGGGTGGCGCCTGCTTCCTCTGCCCTGAGCAACGTGGACAGGCAGGTTCAGTGAGTGGTTGTCACGCCTGTGTTGAAGCAGAATCTGGCCATCGATGCCCTGTGCTGTCCTGTGCTTAGCCTCAGCCCTGACCTGCCTCTTCTGGTTCTTCACATCAGGCCAAGTGCAGGAACATGGAACACATGTTGCGGGAGAAGGCCAAGGCCTTCTGGGCCATGCGGCGCTCCTACGAGGCCATCACCAAGCATAACCAGGTCAGTGGGGAGACGGGGAGGACTGGCTCCACCTGTGACTACTGTCGCCCCCAGGGACTGCCGACACGAAGTCTGCCTACCCCAGCCCAGCCCTATGTCTTCGCAGCCACGCTCTCGGAGGCCGACGGCCTGGTGCAAATTAGCAGGCCCGCGCGCCTGCGCTGTGCTTTCAGACAGCTTCCAGGCTCTGCACCCCGCTCTGCACCCCGCTCTGCACCCCGCACTGCACGCAGCGAGGACGGCCGGCTTCTCAGAGGCGATGCGGCCCGGCTTGTCTGTGCACACACCGCCAGTGTCCGCTCCCCTGCCTTGCCTGGTGCCAAACCTAGTTATTGTCAGTCGTGCTTCAGTGAACACGGGTGTCCACGTGCCTTTTCTGATTCGCGTTTCTATATTCCGTTCCACATCGTCATTTAAAAAATTCACCAAAACTACCTCATTACGCCGCTGACTTGCTTTAAATGTAAACACACAAACGTGTGCTAGCAGAGCTGCATCTGCACTTCATCTCCTGGGCTTCTCTGGAAGCTGCTGAAAATCGCGCTCCCGGAACGTCTCTGGGTCAGGCTGCTGCTCCCTCCACACTGACCTTGGCCGCTGCCCTGCTCTGGCCTAGGTGGAGGCGGCCTGGCTGGAAGGTCGCATCCGGCACGAGTTTGACAAGCTCCGCGAGTTCTTGCGGGTGGAGGAGCAGGCTGTCCTGGATGCCATGGCCGCGGAGGCCAGGCAGAAGCACCTTCTGGCCGAGGAGAAGATGAAGCGGCTGGTGGAAGACACGGAGGCTCTGGCCCAGGAGATCGAGCGGCTGCAGATGGAGATGAAGGAAGATGACGTGTCTTTTCTCATGGTGAGCAGTTCGTCTGGAGTCAGGCTGGGACGGTGCTGAGATGGGGAGCTGGAGACAGTGGGCAGGGCCCCCAGTCTCTGGAGATTCCAGATGCTGGGCGGGGGCGCTTTGAGATGGGTGCTCAGGAGGCGGAAAAGATTGGAGTCACAGCAGAGTCCCTCAGAAGCCTCCACTGCTCTCTCCTCTGTCCTCCCTCTCCCTCCTCCTTGTCTCTTTTTGTGACTCCTTCTCTGCTCCTTCTTAATACAGTGGGGACCTTTTTAAATGCACTTTTTATTTGGAGATGATTTTAGGTTTTCGGGAAACTTGCAGAGATAGTGGGAGGGCTCCTGTCCCCCTGCAGCGAGTTCGCCCATTGTGAGCCCCTTGCAGCCCTCACGGCACTAATGTCCACACTGAAACGTGGACATCGGTGCAGGCTTACTTGGAGTCAGGCATTTGTCGCTGAACGCCTCTGCTGCAGCCTCCAGTCTGGGGCCCCATGCGGCGTTTGGTCATCACGTCTCCCGTCCTCCTCTGGCCTGTGACAGCTTCTTGTTCTCTTCCTGTATTTCGTGACCACGGCAGTCCTGAGTAGTACTGGCTAGACGTCCTGTAGAATGTTCCAGGCTGGGTTTGTCTGGCGTCTTTCTCACGGTCAGACTGGGATTATGGGATTTTGTAAAGAATACAAAGTAGAATATTTATGGAGTAAGTAATTGGTTCAATTTTTAAATTTACGTATGATGCTTTCGTATTCTCTTTATTAAGAAAAAGATGACATTGTCTTCTTTAAAAAAAGAAAAGGCCTTCTTTTCTTTTATCTCTTCTTCTTCTGCTCCTCCCCACCCAAGAGTCATAGGTACCAGGGAGGTTTCTGTATCCCGAATGCTGGCTGGGACATTGGTCAGGACAGCAAGATGCCTCCTCTGCCTGGATAACAGTGGAAGTCTCTAGAAGGGAGGGTTTGCAAAGCAAGACAGAGACGGGACAGCCTCCATTCAGGCAGGATGTCACATCCTGCCGGGGGCCTGGGGCGCACCCTGCTTCACGGAAACTTCGTACCACGTCTCCGGAAGGCCCGATGTGTTACGTTATAACTGGTGTGTTTTGACTCTGGATCCCTCCTGTTCCGTGTGAGACGGGAGTGTCGTCTTGCCCAGTGTCCTATTTGATATATAAAATAGCTTTGTCGAGATGTTATTCACACACCATACAAAGCGTCCCTTTAAACATACAGTTCGTTCCCCTGGTGGCTCAATGCAGCACCGGCAGCTGCGCTGTTGGCCATGAAAAGCCTTGGTTCTGAGACCCAGGCCCAGGGGGACAACCAAAGTAAATAAATAAAAGGGCTTCCTGCTTCGCTTCCTTCCTGCCTTAAAATGCTGCTTCTTCCTCTTCTTCCCTTCCTCTGTTTAAAAACAGCAACGTAAAAATACAAAATCAAATCCAGTGGTTTGTTGTATATTCACAGTACAGTCTGTTTTAGAGCCTTTTCGTCTTCACTAACAGGAACGCACACCTTTAGCTGTCGGCTGCTCTGCCTCCTCCCTGCCAGCCATGAGCGCGCAGCAATCTCTTTCGTAGATTTGCCTGCTCTGCATATTTATTTCAGTGGGATCGGACGACACGTAGCTTTTTGTAACTGGCTTCCTTTACTTAACATAATGTGTCAACACTTCATTCCTTTTCATGGCTGAGTGACAGTGCATTGAGTGGACACTGGAGTTGATTCCACTTTTCAGCTGTTAGGAATAATAACTGCTGTAAATATTGATCTGCACGTCTGTTTTCGTTTCTCTTGGCCATGTGCCTATTAGGTGGTTTGCTCTAAACAGCACTATCATTTTACATTTTCACCAACAATTTATGAGGACTATAATTTCTCCACACCCTTACCAATACTTACATTTTTCAGTGTAGGATAGCCATCAGATAATCGTCTCATTGTGATTTTCATTTGCATTCCCCTAATGACAAATGATGGTGGACATTTTTGCACAGCTTGTTGGCCATTTGTCTGTCTTCTCTGGGGAAATGCTCGCTGAAATCTTTGTTGCTCATTTTAAAACTATGTTGCTTGTCTTTTCGTTGTTGAATGATAAGCATTCGTATAATCATGGATATTCGACTTTTACTAGATATATGAATACTTTTTGGATTTGGTGGATTCTCTTTTTACTTTTGGTGGATTCTTTTTTTAGTTTTGTGATAACATCCTTTGAAGCACAGAAGTTTCTCATTTTATTTGTTTTCTTCTGCTGCTTGTGATTTTCGTGTGGTATCTAGAAAACTAGAGCCTGATCCAGTCATGCTGTGCAGTCTTAGCTCCACATGTATGTGAGTCTTTGAGTTAAGTTTTGTAGATGGTGCAAAAGGGGTTCCAACTTTATTCCTTTGCATGTAGATAACCAGTTATCCCAGCCCCATTTGTCGAAGACTGTTCTCCTTCGAATGGTCTTAGTATAGATTTACCATGATTTTTAGAGTTAAAACCGGAACCACTAGGAGTATCAGTAGGCGAGGGTGTGTGTGTGTGTGTGTGTGTG